>CAUEEP010000893.1:457500-702500 GCA_958450365.1 Mesorhabditis belari
TCTTTTGTTTGATAGAAATCGGAGTCTATTTTTGTATTGATTGAATTATCAATCATTACTCATATCCCGGAAAGCGTATTCGATGCGTTTTCTATTTTTATCCACCTTTTTGGGTTCGTTTAATTACTAAACCTTTTTCCTAATCTTATTTAAAATTTGTAAATTTCATTAATTCGCAAAATTTTCGAACTTAAATGGACAAGAGATTTAAGAGATAATTTCCTGGAGTTAGCTCAAAACTGGGTTACTGGGTTGTTTCAAATCCTCGCTTGGACCCACCAGAAGCCTTATTTGAACCTAACACTGGGCTAATGTTTAAATATTTAAAATTTACTTGGATCAAACATTTGCTTTCACAACTGACTTACTTCTATTTTAGAAAGAAGATAGCGAATTTAAACTATTCTGGTCAACATTAAACTATTCTAATTGATCATTTGATCAATTTGATTCACTTGTTTTGACTCTTTCACTTTGAGAAACAAAATCGAAACTTCAAATCAAAGTTACAATAAAATGAAGCTGTTCTCCGTTTTATTTCCAATCGTTTTCTTGAGTTTTCTAAGAAACTAAAATCTCATTGTCAGATTTCAAACTTTAGTTATTTTAGGTTAACGCAGAGATGTTCGGTTTGAGATTGCTGGTCATTTTTTTTCTGTTATAATCAATGCACTAAAAACGTAATAGATTAGCAACAAAATTTCATATAAATATGAAATTTCACGTTAATTTCTCCAGTCAATTTCAATTTTTAGTTCAGAAACACAGTTTTACGCTTTTTATAGAAATATGCATGAGAGGTTGATCATCAAAGGCCTAAAAAGGACTTTCGGTTAAGAAAATATTAGATTGGCAACTTGAAAGTTCGTACACTTTTTCGTATTTGCCAGAAAACATATTTAATACGCCAATTGCATTCGATTTCTCGAAATAAAAGTCAACTAAAACTGAGTGGCTCATAGAACGCTTCCATAATTTTTAGATAGAAATCGGTGCTGTTTAGTGTTATAGAAGAAAAATGGTAGAATATTGATTTGCATTAGAATATACAAAACCTCTAGACTTCTAGGAAAAGACCCTTAAATTCCGAGTTTATAAAATTTGAAAGTTTACCTTTTTTAACCGAATTTTCTCTTTCCCTTCTTCAGCAAGTTGCTTATGCATTTGAGGAAGTTCAATTAAAAAACTCTGAAATGAATTTATTATTTTTTTTTTGCGTACACACTGTGAAGCCGATTTTTTCCGTGAAAGGACCGCATGAACATAGGTACCCCCACAAACAGCACATTTCATCTCATGTGTTTTGGTTCGATTCTTCAAAGCACACAAAGCACACAGCACAAAGCACAAAGCACAACACTAAGCAAACCCCATGACCACACCACAAAATCATTCGGTTCTCGGTCGTTTATTTCTATAGGATCTGAAAACTTTAATGCCTTTATAAAACGTTAAAAATCGAAACAGATACGTATAAATTACGTTAGTAAGTAGAAACTTTCGATTGACTTAGAATTCATATGGCAAGGGCACACGAGTGAATCCAGTGTCTAAATAATAATCACAGTCTTTAAGCGTTGAGTTAAATATATTTTTCTTCAAATATGAAAAGTTTCTTGAAAATTCAATTACCTACCTAACAAACTCACTATTGCAATCAGCATATTGTAAATTTTTCAACCTTTGCAAGAATCTAGCCACTTCCGATTGGAGACAGATTGATGGATGAGTTATTTGAGCTAAAGGTTTTTATCACAAAGCAATCCCAAAAGAAGCACCAATTAGAAAAGCTGCATAAAGAAGACTCCAGAAACAATCTCCTTTCTCTTCCCAGTCGCATTGATGCTTGCGATTTTTTTTATTCAATGAACTTTCTTTCCTCCAACACTTCACACAAAGTGCTTTTCCACAAGGCAATTGACGCGATGATTTTGGGTCATTTGAAAGTTTTCCGTCCATAAAATTTGCTTTTGTTATGTTCAAAAATTGAAGCTGAACAAAGACGGACTCACAAAGAGAATGGCAATAAAAACCAGCTGATCGATTGTAAAACTTGTGGCTCTAAAGTCTTTGTATAAAGATTGTGTATAATGGATTTTTTTTTTTTTTTCCCCCCCCAATTTTTTTAGAGGGGGGGGACCCCCCTTTTTTTTTTTTTTTTTTTTTTTTTTTTTTTTTTTTTTTTTTTCTTTAGAGCCACAAGTGAAGAGATTGTGTGCATAATGGCAGGCTACCTGCAATCCAAACAAAATCATTCGGCTCTGCTGTCATTTATTGAAAACAAAAAAAATCGTAAAAAGTCTTTCTATCTAGAAAATAGATTGATCCAAATTTATGACAAGAAGGCAAGGAGGTTGCATAAGAAAATTAAGAAATATTGATTGAAATGAGGAAGAAAGATCACAGATAAAGGAGGAAGCGAGGAAGATCACAGAAATTCAAGGAGGAAGCGGTTTTCCGTTATTTCTAAAAAATTATTGTGAAAGCTCTTGAAAATTGCGTTTTTTTCATACAAAACTATTTTTTTATCTGAATTATTATTAAAATTATGGGTTTGAATTTTACTAAGCATAAATATAAGAGTTACTACAGGGTGACCAAGAGATCTCAAAGCGCCTGAATGTCCCCAGAAGTTACCACAACACACAAAAGGCCTGGCTTTTAACCAAATATGCAACCCATCTCGAAAAGTTAACTTAAATCTCTTCATTTTTCTGTGCCATTCCTCGAGCCGATTGGTTAGGGTTTAATCTTAGACGATCGCGCACTTTCTTGACATTAGCCGGAGTAATCGCTGTTCGTCTTGCACCTCTTCCAGGGCGATCAGAAACTGTGCCCAGAGTTTCATAACGTTGAATGGTTCGAGAAACGAGGCTTCTGGGGACATTCAGGCGCTTTGAGATCTCGCTTGCTTAAACACGCTGCCGCTTGAGCTCAAGGATCGATTTTCGATGTGGAGACGCTTTCGCCATTCCTGAAAACAACCAGACTAATGTATTGAAAGTTAGTAATCATACCATAAAATACGAAAAATAAAATCTAAAAATCAAAAACCATAAAAACAGGTAAGCAAAAAGTGAAATGGGGCTCATAACATAATACGACGTTGTTGCGGTAATTCTTGGTCACCCTGTAAATCCCAAAAAATAATCAACTTGCACAAAATTTCAGCTTTTATGAATGTGTGCAGTGCGCGAGAGGGGTACTGATGGGGCAATGGTTATTTAGATATTTTATTCCGAATCTAGCACAATCACTAATCTATTCATTGGTCATTGGTTCAGTGTTTGCAAAGTCAAAGAAAAAGAATACGAAGCGGGTTCCGTCTCTTTAAAGGAAGAACAAGAGAATCAGAGAGATTCAAAATTAGAGTGTGTTCCTCGCGAGTAATGCGTTTTTTAAAACACACACTTGGGAAAAAATTTCCCGTACTTTTAGCAAAAATTATTGCAAAAAAAATGACGCAAAAATGACGAGCCTCGTATTATATACGACACTCTTTAAAGATACTCAGCCGTTTAACTGATTTGGCGGGGAAATTCCCTTCCAATGTAAAAAATGATTCTCTTTTTTTTCTTGAAAAACCTGCGCAAAAAATTGCTTTATATTTTTTGCGCGCAGGCGTCCTTTTTAGAAAACGCATTACTCGAGTAAAAAATCCTCCTGCAACTTTACTCGAGTAATTACTTACTCGCGAGGAATACACTCTATTCAAAATCAAAGCATCAAATAAGATTTTTCACAGAAAAGAGCTACTTTTCTCCACAGAATGTAAGTAAAAAAACGTACATTCAGATTTGAAGAAAAAACAAGATTCAGATTCAGTCATTTTTTTGTGTATTAGTTTATTAAATAGATTTTATACAATAAACCGTTCTTGCTTTTTTAAGAATGATTTTACGCGAAAAAGAGTATTTATTTCTTTGCCATCATTGTCACAAATTCCTCATAATTGATTTTCCCATCACCATTCACATCAGTTGCTTCAATCATTTCCTCGACTTCTTCTTCGGTTAATTTTTCGCCCAATGATGTCATCACATGGCGTAATTCTTCAGCCGAAATAAAACCATTTTGATCCTTGTCGAAAACCTGAAACTTTCTTATTTTCTTTTATTTCTTATTTCTTATTTAAGTGATATTTTCATTTTATGCTAATGCTTAAATTAAAATTTGCATTAGAAAAAGCATAGAGTTATGTAGATTAAGAATATTTAACTATCAAAAAACAAACCTGAAACGCCGCCCGAAGCTCTTCAGAGTTAACAATGGGATTTTTCATCTTCCTCGCCATCATTTGAAGAAACTCGGGAAAGTCGACGGTTCGATTTCCATCCGAATCCCCCTCATTGATCATCGCTTGTAACTCAGCTTCACTCGGATTTTGTCCCATTGTCCTCAGAACTGTTCCCAATTCTTTTGCCGTGATCGTACCATTCCCATCTCGATCAAATTGTGAAAATACTTGCCTTAACTCGGCGATTTGCCCCTCCGAAAGCTCTTCATCCATAAAACAATCCGAAGAAATCATTTGAAGTTTCAATTTGAATAAGTAAAGTTTATAAAGATTTTCTGGAATCAATGAAAAGTAAATGGGAAAGAGAACGGCCGTGAGAATGCAATTAGAACAACATTTTTGGATTTGAAAGAAGAAAGCCACTAAAAAATCTCACGGACTACAAAATTTCTTTGCCCTGAGTTTTGGGATTTTGTTGTTTTACGGTTTTTCGAAGCACAAAAATCGATCAAGACCAAAATTTTCTAGAATCCGTCTATCAAACAAAGTGACAAATGAAGAAACAAAACAAAAACAATAGGAGAAGTTTTTCAAGCCGTTTTCGGCAATTTTTGGCATTCAATTTCCAAAAACACTTTCCCTTTCATGATTACTTGAAAATTCTTTCTATCATTTTGACAATTCTTACGGTAAGTAGCATAAAATGCAAATTTAAATTGTATGCTACTTACCGTAAAAAGAGGGAGTGAATCTGGGGAGTGAGAGACGGCGGAAATAGGAAGATGAGAGAGCATCGCCCTCGCAGAGACGCGAGACAACACGACTGTGTGTACCTTCCATGTGTCTCCGAGGAAAAAGTGGCATCTGGCACACGGCCGGTCCACATAGGGCAACAGAGACCCTGATCTTCGGTTTAATTACCCAAGTTTGAGGTTAGCATTAACCCCGAGACCTTCCAACAGTGTCTCGAAAAAATTTTGGAACGCGTCTCCGCTAGGGGATGCACAAATAAATAAATAAATGTGAAATGGGTTGAAGCTTTGAGGCTTGATTTCATTTTTATCGTGATTCATCAAGAAATGTCAAGTCTTCGCTTTTAATTTAATATCAAGTTTGTTGATCCTAAACGAGAGCCAGAGTCTTTGAGACAATTTCAGAATACGCTGCGAAGGGATCAAGCTTGCTGGGAAAAGGCTATTTGCCTCGATCCGGCTCGACCGCTAAACTGAAAAGTTATTGAAGATAGAGAATGCACAAATAAGCTAAAAATGGGAAATGAGTTGAAGCTAGAGTGTGTTTCTTTCAAGTAATAATGCAAAATAGGAAACAGAACTTGACTGAATATTTTTAAAACAAAGTAATTTGTTTTTATTTTTAAAAAATATTCAGTCAATGTTCTTTTCTATTTTGCACTATTACTTGAGAGGAACACAGTTGAAGTTGAAGTTGAAGCGTTCTAGTTGAAGCTTTCTAGTTGAAGCGTTCTAGTTGAAGCGTTTAATGCTTTATTTCATCGTGATTTATCAAAGAATGTGTCAACTCTTCACTCCACCTGGAAAAACGTTCACTATATGGTTCAGAAAAGTTTGAAAATAAAGGGTTCTCCTAGTGCTTCATTTCCAGCATCATTTTGTCGTTTTAAGATGAGTGAGATTCCGAGTAGTTGCTTTCCTTTTGGAGAATTTCGAAGCTTCTAGCCGAAATGGCGGTCGAATGTGAGTGTGGGAGGTGTACTTTGGGGGAAGCTCACAATCGCACGCCTTCTGGCACAGGAGGCAGATAGATAACGAGAAAGGGACCGCGAAAGTCGGTTTAATTACCCAAGTTAGAGGTTAGTATAAACCCCGAGAACCTTAAAGTCTCTCGAGAAATTTTGGAGCGGATTTCCCTTTTGTGAAGTCCACAAATATCATAGTGAGCAATTGGGTTTGAATCCTTTTTGAAACTCTAATCCAAAAGAATCACCCTACCCGGCTGATCTTGTAAGTTGTATACTGTAAAGAGAAGATAAAGTTGGCAATTTAAAAAGCAATCGATCTACCTTGTTAATTTGGGCAAAATTGATTTTCAAACGGCTAGACCGATGTAAATGTAAAAGGCAAAAATGCAAAAAACTTTCGGCAATCGGGATTCCCAAGCCGTCTCCGATCCAAGTACTAACCGAGCCCAACGTTGCTTAACTTGGCAGATCGGACGGGATGCCGTGTTTTCAACGTGGTATGGTCGTAAGCAAATGTGCGGCTGTAGAGATTCCTCCGAGCCGAGATTCCTCAAGAAATCTCTTGAATCCAAATCCACAACTTCACCCTTTCATCTCTCATCGTAAGCTTTGTTTTCACTATTTCAGTTGTCTCTCCCCGTCCAACACTCGCTTACCCACCGTTTCACTGAAAGTGAATCAACCTCCCCTTTAATAAACTATGAAAAATGAAATCAAATCTCAAAGCCATTTCAAATTCCTAGTTCATTTGTGCATCCCCTAGCGGGGAGGCGTTCCAAAATTTTTTCGAGACACTGTTGGAAGGTCTCGGGGTTAATGCTAACCTCAAACTTGGGTAATTAAACCGAAGAGTGAGGCTTCTGTCGCCCTATGTGGACCGGCCGTGTGCCAGATGCTAATTTTTCCTACGAGATATACAAAAAGTACACACAGTACTGTCGTCTCGCATCTCTGCGAGGGCTGACGCTCTCTCATGTTCACAAATTTTCACTTTAAACTTTATTTACTGTCATTTTTTGAAAGAATTGACACAGATCAAATGGTTCCTCGAGCATTCCAGAATCTCTCAATTGCTTCCTGCATCCTTTCGCGATAAATTCGTATCGGATCCGGGCTGATGGCTAAAATTGAAAATAATTGAATAGAATTCTGTCAAGGTTGGAATAAATGTTCCTTTCCCACTTGTTAACGATTATCTTATTCACAATTTCTTAAATACTGAACTAAGTCCCGCTTAACCCTTAGATTGCCAAAAAGAACTGGGAATCCCATTTTGTAGTATTCAATTGTCAAGAGACTTTGGCTAAGATAATCAAAAAGATATTCCGTCTGGCCTTTATCCAAGTATACTGAGATAGTAATCAAACTTAGCACTTGTCAAAAAAAGTTTGTCATTATAAGTCATTGTAAATTGTAAATTGTACCCACCATCAGATCTTCTCACAAATTCGCACATGATATCAAGAAGTTGCCTCAAATCCTCCAGGCAAATGTAGACCAAACCAGCGAATTCCATCTTGCAGGAATGAGCGGCTGACTCCAAACGGAACTCCCGATGAAAGAAGGTATTTGTATACGGTGGATTGAGACCAATCAGTAACCCCGATCTGACCGTTTCCTCTCCATTTAGATCATCCGAGGGACAAAATCTTTGATCTTCACCCACATAAACTGGTTTCACCAACCAAGCTCTTTCTTTACACGACCAAAAATGAAAGCCACGAGATAGATCTTTTGAGCAAATCTCCCTTAGAAGAGTTTCAAGTAAATATAAATGAGTAATCCGATAGCGATGAATGTTCTCCCAATGATGCAATAGACGAAATGATCGCTCAAATAGTGAATGAATCTCGAGAAACTGTAGCTGATTCAGTTTTTTACATGTTGAATATTTGATTTGGGGTAAAGAGTGGTCTAACGACAACTTTGGGAAATTTTCAACTGGACACGGTTCTAAACAAGAGCACTTCTCGAAAATTTTGTCTTTCGGGAGTGAATCCCAGAAGTAAATGTAGTCTAGAAATGGGTTTTCATCGAGTTTCCAATTCCATTCTTGAAATTCTTCACTTTGATCGAATTTTATCGATAGTATCACAGAGTCAATGAACTTTTGAGACTCTTCATCAAATTTCCATGGCTTTTTTGCCTCAACTTTTGAATAAGCAATAACTTGATCCCTTTTCTCAATCAAAACCCGTCGAATCTTATCAATATCAATAGTGGTTTTACTCTGCGATTCCGGCTCAAAAACCTCTTTCCTCACCTGATCATAGATTTGGATTTCCCGCAAATCTCTCGTGAATGCCAACCCAGCCCAACTAATCTTGCACCACTCGTTTCTCGAGTCACCAACGTAATAAGTATCATAAAGTTTTCTTCTAGTAAACACTTTCTCCACTTCTTGTATGTTATGAATAGCTATGTCAAGTAAATCGATGAGTTCCACCCATGAGAGTTTCAACGATTGACAATTCCACAATGTTGCCACCGAGAACTCCACACAGAAATCCTGATAGTAGAAATCTTGACTCACCACCCAAGCGAAACTTTGCAATGCGGAGACAATTGGCTCCACAATTTCCATTTCCTCAGCGTATTCGTTTAGGACACAATGCACGTCTCGATGCTTTTTTGAGAAGAAATTATCACCAGTCCATTGCTGGATTCGAGCAGTTCCCTCCAATAATTGCTTCTTCTCCACATTGCTTAAAGCTTCCCATTTAAAAGCACTCAAGAACCAATCTATTAGAGAGCTTCGGACATCATTCACGTCATAGATCACTTGACGAAAATAACCTAACTCCAAATTTTCGTAGCCTAGTGGCTTGTGAAGGCTCATCGGGTCATTCTCTGGTAGCCTTGTTACAGTCATTTTTTGGAAATCCGTTTTGAGATCAAGTTTTTCCATGTATTCTAGCCAAAGCTCTTCATTCTCTGGGTCGATTTTTGGTTTGCTCGTTTCCGGTCTTTCTTCTTTATTCTTCTTGTTCTTATCAACAGTTTCGCCAAAAGTGATAGTTGGAATCTTCCAATTTTCCAAATTTTCCGAATCTTTTACCAAACAAAGTCCATCGGGGATTTTTAGGCGATCTTGCCGAGGTTTTGATTCTGGTTCTGGACGAAAGTTGGGAAAAAGCTGAAATACTAGATTATCGATAAAGTTAAAGATAACGAATTAACTAATAACTCTGGTCGATAAACTAATAAATTCCAAATCACTAAACTTAAAGCGATTGGGTATATGTTATTCGCGGTTTAGAATACCAAAGGAGGTAGCTGTAAGGCATAAGGCCCTATCCTGGCGGCAATGGGATACGTGTCGGTGTAGCTCATTGGTAGAGCGCTCGCCCGGTTCGAATCATGGCGCCGACCATGTTTTGTATTCCCAGCCCCAACCCATAAAAGGACCGACGTCTCCAAAGCACAAACCTCTTTTAAACCTTTCGTTTTATCCAATCCCATTTCAGCATCATAACGCTTTTCCAAATCAATTTCTTCAGAAGAACACCTAAAAGTGACATTTGACCTGAAAATTTAGCTTCCAGTACTTCAATACAAGATCATAAAGTAGCTTAACGTTCGGACAAATTGTTGGAGTAAAAATTAGATCACTTGGGAGATCTCTAAAATAGATCTCTTGTTTTCGACAAGTTTGAAATGGTCAACTACTTTCTTTCGATGAGCTCCCAAAGGGTCAATCCGGCTCCGAAGACATCACACTTTTGTACCTCCTGTAAAGCTGATCAGATAAAGTAAAAGCTAAAATAAATTATAGTCGAATTTCTAGGTTTTAAATCTTGCTCAAGCGAATTTTAAGTTCAAATTTTATTTTGTAAAATAAAAAATGAGCACACAGTTAACGAATTAGCCAAAAAAAATTGTTCATCAGGCTACTTTTCTTTGAAAAAATCTTAGTATTAAGTTTAAAATTTAGATTCGAACTTTATAACTTTGTAGCTTAGATTTCGAGCTTAGATAGCTTTAGATTTCGAACTTTGGAAAGTCAAAAAGCTAGTTAAACTTGACTTTCGGGTAAAAAAAAGCGTTAATTGAAAAACTTCTTTGTTTGTCACAATATAAACTTTAATTACCTTAAAAGACAAATTTATTCCCAGCGAAATCTCGGGTGCCATGTATTTGGGTGTACCCGCAAAAGTATTCATATCATTCCCATCAAATCGTTTGATCACCCCAAAATCGCCAAGTTTCAGCGTGAAGTCTTGAGTCACAAAAATACTAAACCGTTTTATTGTTAAAATTTTCACAAATCTCATAATTACTTATCCGGTTTTATATCACGATGAGCGATTGCGATAAGATCGGATTTGAGATAGACGAGCGCCGAGAAAATCTCCTCCGCCCATTTCACAATAGACGCCACCGAGTAATTGATTGTTGAGTTTTTAATCACTGAAATCAATCAATACTGGTTCCTTTTCGAATTTCAATTGTACTTTCAATTGAACTTTCAATTGTACTTTTAATTGTACTCTTAATTGTACTCTTAATTGTACTTTCAATTAGTATTAGTTTACATTCACAGTTTAAATTCTATGATAAACTATTGGTTAACAAACTATTGTTGTTAATTTGTTGAACTAACCATTTCTCAACGATCCTCGCTCACAATATTCCATAAAAATTAGATATTTCCCCGGTTTCTGTGGAAAGTCATGCGGTCGATCCTTGTATTTCACAATATTTCGGTGAACGACTTTCTTGAGAATTCTCATTTCTTTGTGCTGATCTTCTTGATTCGGCTCTCGGAAAAGCTCCTTCATTACGAGTTGTCTGTAATGAAAAATGAAGCAAATTCAAAAATACAATTAATTAATAAAAATCTGTACCGTATTTATTCTAATAGAAGCGCATGCGTTTCTATTTTTCAATTAATCCACAAAATTACTTCTATTAGAGGCTGCGTTTCTATTTTTCGATGATTTAAAAAAATTGATGAAATAGTTCGTAGAAAGTAGAAAGAAAACATTAAAAATTCGATTATTTTATCCATTTATTTATTAAATATAACAGAAAAAATTACCATTAAACCATTAAAAATAACCATTAAAAACAATTCAATCGTCAAAAAAGATATTGGTATAGGCGTTTTCTTTGCGAATCCCATTGAGAAACATCACATGATTGACCAAAACATCGGCTTATTTCCAAGGTTTTTTTGGTAGATCAACGTTTTACCTCTTAGAATTTTTGCTAAAGGATCAGGTACTAAAATATAAAACGTCAAAATGTTTAAAGTTATGAGAATTTTAAGGCATAAATTAACTTAAAGGGGTAGTCCGGCCTAAAAGTTGTCTTTCAATAATCGCGCTCATTTATACATTATTCAATGCGTTTTATTCTTCTCTACAACTATTTCCTATATGAAAAACAAAGTTTCCAATCGAGAAATGAAGAAAAAGGCAATTTTTGCTTTCCGCCTTACCCTAAAACGTGGATATTTGGGCAAAAAGTATATAAAAGTTCCGTCCAATTGCATTTTAGCACTTGCGGAAGGTGGCTACTTTGAGATTTTTTGCGCAACTAAGTCATTTGCGCAATTTTTTGCCCAACTAGGTCATTTGCGCAACTAGGTCATTTGTGCAACTAGGTCATTTGCGCAACTAGGTCATTTGTGCAACTAGGTCATTTGCGCAACTAGGTCATTTGTGCAACTAGGTCATTTGCGCAACTCGCCATAACTTTCTTCTAAGTGGGCCAATCTTTATGATTTTGGTGTCATTTTGTAGATCTCAACAAGTGCAACAAAATGACACCAAAAGCATAAAGATTGGCCGACTTAGAAGAAAGTTATGGCGAGTTGTGCAAAAAATTTGGCGCCAAGTAGCCACCGCCGCATTTGCGTTCTTTTCTTTTGCATGTATTTTCTCAAATTTAGCAACAATCTTAAATCTTTCTTGTTTTTTTAATAGAAAACATTACATTCTAAAAGAATATTTTAAAAAGGTGAAAATCGGGCGTAAGAAAACGTGAAAAACAAGCGTCCAATTGAACACTGACTTTTCTTAGACCGGAGTACCCCTTTAAGACGGAATTGAATTGCCTAGGTACCAAAATTCTAAATTCTAAATTCGATCCAAAAAAGCTGATTACTTAATTGCGAGAAAAACTTATCAAAATTGCCATCGCTTATGCAAAATAAATGATAAAGAATGCAATTTTTCTCAAGGAAATATATTATATATCATTAAAGGCTCAAAACTTAGGGTATTCAGTCTACTAAGCTGAATATCCATCGTTGTTTCTTCTATCAGAAGGCTGGACTTCTATTTTTTAATCATTCCACAAAATTGCTTCTATTAGAATAAATACGGTATCTCTAACATACAGTTGATCCTTTTGAATTTTAAATGTCGTCCCAAAACCACCACTTTCGAGTGAGCAGCTTTCCCAGCCATTTAGAGAATCCATTTTCAATAAACGATTAGGAATTTTCAGTTCAGGTATTTTGAAAATTTGAAAAGCAATCAGTTTAAGAAATGAATTTTATCGCCATTTTATGACGGTTATATGCAGAAAAGGGAGCAAAGGAAACGGCTGCTTTACATTGCGCAATTTAAATATGGCAAAAGCCTCTTTGCACTTTCAGTGTTTCTGAAAACGAATCAAAGTGAAAAATCGATAAAATAAGGCAAAGAGATTTGGTGAGATCATCGTCACAAAATATTCCTTTGTCAAATATTTCGTTGATTGCAGTTTCGGATACCATTTTGCGAAATGTTCACAGAGGAAATTGTGCGAATGTTTGGTGAAGAAGAACTCTTGAAGAACTACCTTCTCGATGTTTCCTGAGAAATACTGTTGATGGAAATATTGATCGATCGATGCAATGAACTTTCTTTTGTTTTCTCTTCTCAAACCGATCTCCAGCAATTTCCCATTTAACTCGTTTCTCAAATTTTCGATGTGCCGAGTTTCTGGGACGACGAGGAGCTCCGTGCTGGAAATGCTAAGGCTCGATTTGACTGAAGTTGTAAAATTCTTTGTAGAAAGAACGGACTATCTTTGGCATACAAATCCGTTATGCAAAGAATGTCGATTTTTGTGGGTAAAAGTGTGAATTGATCGATCGAACGCAGCAAACTCATTTGCCCCATTTAGCCAAAACGCTGACAAGTGTAACCGATCAAAATTGAACTTCAAGCAATCATTTCGTCGTGAAATTCTCTCGGTCACCCAAATGGCCAATATCACTTGGATATTTTCGGCTTCACGCATTACGCGGCCGCAACTTTGGTATGCGGGAATGAGACTGCAGATTATGGAATCCCGGAAGGCTACGACGATTTCTGGATGGATTTCAAGCAAGATATTTCGTATTTGGTTTCAAGTTATGGTCTAAAAGGGATTGATGGTGGTGCATTATTGCCGTGTCAGTCGTTTCGTAAAAGATGCGCGGTCGTCAATGTGTTAATGCTAAAAAGGAAACACACTTACCAATACGGCCAACGTTAACAACTTTAAGTTACTTTTTCAAAATTATTGCCTTTTGCGCTGTTGCTTGCCTAGAAACACCTGTGGAGAGCCGACTGTGCCGGATTTGAGGGTGTCTTCCTAATATATCATTTACGTTTTATGGAGTTTGTTGGCTTAAATTTAAGGCTGGATTCGGATTTCAAAGTCTTTTAAGTCCTCATGTTCAAATTTCTGGGATTTGGTTATATATTTTGATCTCTGGTCCAAATCGGCCGCTTCGCAAAAGATGCGCGGTCGTTAATGTGTTAAAATAAAATAGAATTATCTACCCAAGGACTGGAGATGTTTGGAGCCATGTCTGCTTCCAGTTTTGGCTGAAAATTTTTGAATACCTTTTGTTATTTGATCATTTAAAAATATAGACTACACAACTACGAAAAAGTGGCCAAAATTTGCTCACAGATCAGCGAAAATCGAGATGAGTGGCTTAAAAGGGTCAAAAAAAACGAGTAATCCGCTTTTGAATGGGGAAAATTGGAACATGTGTACCGCAATTTTTGAGCTTTCCATTTTGAAAGCTACACAATTGTCAAAAATGCATCGACTCTTTATATTTTGCTGTTTCTTGCAAGGTTAGAAAAGTTAGAGATTTTCTGTTAAACATTTACATATATTGCCGCCATGGTCGACTCGTTAGGAGTTTTGAATCTTAGTCGAGACGTCAAGGGAGTTCGTTCCTAGGAGTAAACGGATATGGACTAGAATTTGGGTTAAGTTAAAGAGAGTGGATCCTTTTGATATCCCACCATCTCTAACACCCCGACAACCCAACTGAACTCCTCCAATATTAGAGGGGAGTCCCTGTGAAATGACCGACCTGAACTTGACCTGAAGACCTGAAGTTGCATAGATCCGGAAGATATTTATCTTTATTTACAGTAGTACGATAAGACGAATAGATTACAAATGAGTGTAAGGGGAAGGGGGACTCGAAGTGAGAGCCTCACTTGTCCTCGTAGGCAATCCCAAGGACCTCGATGAAACTTCCATCCCAGGCAATCCCAAGGACTTCTCGGCGATGAAAGGGATAAGCACAGGGAAGAACACATTTACATAAGAATAGACAAATCATTCAATAATAACAATAGTAACTAAAATATCAGTTTGGCTCGGAGCTGACAAGGGTTCGATCGGCTAGATTATTGATTCTTTTTTCTAATATAATAATATATGGGTTTTTTCTTCCCTAATTTTAGGATTTTAAAAGAATACCCGGTGAAAGATATTCAAAATTCAAAAGATTTAAGTGAGCAAATAAATTTCAGTCTCTTCTTCTTATGTGATATTCAATGGAACAGTTCGGGCTCAAATTATCAATGTTTGTTTATGAAAAAGTTTTATTCTAAATTCTTGTTTAGCTTCACAACACTTTCCGCTCAAATCTAGCTTTTGGTAAACAAGTTTGGATTGGGAAAAGCAAAAACTATCCGAATGCGAGTAGAATGTTTTGGCTGGTAAGTGTGGTTTGTAAAGAATTGTAGCGAGAATTATTGACTTTTTTTTGATATAATAAAATTGAATCTAGCATTCCACAGATCGTTCTTGTATGTAAAGTGCAAATTTCTAAGCTTCATATAAGCTTCATATAAGCTTCATATAAGCTAATATCCAAAAGGTAACGGATTTTAGAAATGGGACGATGCATTGGCAACGTCAGCTGGGAAAAGAGCCGCCTCAAAGGTGATTCAAAATAATGAAGGGAAACTGACGGCTGCAATCCCGGCTGGAGTCGGTGAGAATCATTATGGAGTCGAGTTTGCATCGGTTGGCACAAATCTTCCACCAACGTCAATGTGTGAGTTTTATTTGTTTAAAGTTGTAAATCTATACAAAAGTGTGACTGTTTGGGGGCAAAAAGGCAAAAATGTCGAGTTAAACTAGGAGATGATTGAAAAAAAAGTTAGACGAAATTATGTCATATGCAAAAGTCGAGTAAAGATCTGTTTTCTAGTCCAAAAAGCCTGGCAGGATTGGAACAGTTACTGGATGATTTTTGGTCTTCCTTCATTGACTTACACTCCATCAACCGATCCGATAAACGATCATGACAAGGAGTCTTCCTATCAGGTACTCTAATAACACTAGACTAATAAAAATGGCCTTGTTCTGAACAAGATCAGTATAAATTTTCGGTGCTATACGGTAGACTTTTAACAAAAACATCTGTCGGTTCTTTTTTTGCCGTTGACAATTAAAGATTTTTCGTGTTTTTCTCAGCACCAACCCTTTGATTTTCACTATTTTGATTATCGTTCGATGCAGAATAAAATTGCACGTGGAATGATACCAAAATTAACTTAAAAAATAATATCCATGCAAAGTTGTTGGCTAAAAACCTAAACCCCACCCATTATGGACGGAACTTAACCTTTCATAGAAAAAACACCAGTTTAGCTGTTTACCGGGAACACCTACGCGGTCGGTTGTGCTTATCAAATCGTGACACCAAATCTGGGTGGATATGTGGTCGTTTGTCACTACAGGAACAAGTTAGTAAATGCAAAACCTACTGCAAAACGAAACAAAACCTAGAGTAAGTAATAGTTTGTGTACGGTATTTTGTAAATGACAAATTGGTTCCTTACCTCAAACCAGCGGTGAATCGCATAAAAGCAATGAAAATCTAGAAACAATGGTCTGCTTACCGAACTCGTACTCGTTATTTTACATCTACAAAACATTTCCAGAGGTTTAAACGCAAACACGCCCGTCTACGTGGTCGGCACAACGTGTTCTCAATGCCCGGCTGCCACATCGACTTGCAATGCTGTCAAGGGACTCTGTGTGATGAATTAAATTGTTCTTTTGCATAATTAAAATGATTAAGCAATCAATAGATTAATTTCGCTTTTCAACTTACACTCAGCATGAGACAGACAAATGATTTTTCCGGATGGGAGCCTGCAGTCAATACTACCACCAGCACAGTCAAAAGTTCCTGAAAATCAGCTATTTTTTAAGAATTTTGACGACTTTTGACGAGTTAGGCAATGGTATGGGTAATTTGGAAGATTAGGTATAGAGATTTTAAGAGTATCATAACTTTGAGACTTTGAGAATCATAATTTTCGAATGAAACCAACAATTATTAACCATCGGACCAAGGATTGAGATTAATGAATGTTTTGAACCATATTTTAGAAAATGATGTTAGAAAATGTGTGAATTATTATTTTATTCAATCACGCACACGAGCTGTGCTACTTGAAGTTTAAACTCACACGGTGTCGTCGTCCAAAGTGACTTCCTCGTCGTCACCTCGCAAATCACAGTCATCATCAACACAACGAACACGAAAACGCATTTTGTTCGAATGTTTTATAAATCAGAAATAGATATCAGAAATAATGGATATCAGAAATAGATATCAGAAATAGATAACTCGTCAAAATTCTTAAAACATAGCTGATTTTCGGTTTTGCAAGTGTTCAATATCAAATACAGTTAGAGTAATGCGTTTTCTGAAAGGTGACTAAATTGTAGAACTACCGTACATCAACAGTTTTATCTAAAGTTTTCAAATTTATTAAACCAAACATGAATAGAGGAAAGATTACTTTAGTTTTTCAATTTGGGCACCTTTTCGAAAATCGTGAGAGACAATAAAATGAAAAAACAATTAGAGATTCCTATTTTTTCCGTATTACGGTAATTTTCATTTTAGAACTGAAGCATGGATTCAAATTGGCAATTTTCCAAAAGAAAGAGGAAGAAATATTCGAAAAAAATGAGTTAATCGTAGGCTAAACTTTTTCTACTTTTTAAATAAGAAAAATAGCTAAAATTGGGCAAAAGGGAGTTGAAATTGTGTCCAATAGCAACGAAATGAGCAGTTAGAGTTAATTAACTCTAACTGCTCACCGTTAATTCTAAATTTCACTCTCGATCCCTTCTTCACAAAGCTCAGATGAGTTTGGGTTAAATGGTTTAAATTTGAATATAAATATTCAACATTCAAAAATGAGATTCCACCATTTAATCGCTTTTCTTGTCTTCTTTGCCTTATTCAGTCCGAATACGAGTAAACAATCGCGTGGAATTGTTGCAACAACAAGTCGAGTAAGTATAGCGTAAGAATTTGTCATGTAAAGTTGAGTTTTAACAAGTTTTGGGTTATGTCAATTGAATCCTTTACTTGGCTCTTTTATAAGAACTTGAAGGGGTACTAGTAAAGCAGATTTTAGCAAGTTCGATAGAGCACTGAATAAAGTACTGACAATAAGGTCTCACAAGGGAAAGATATCATTGCCAGTTGACGTAGAATTGTTGCAACAACAAGTCGAGTAAGTAAAGCGTAAGACTTTGTCAAGTAAAGTTGAGTTTTAACAAGTTTTGGGTTATGTCAATTGAATCCTTTACTTGGCTCTTTTACAAGAACTTGAAGGGACACTAGTAAAGTACATTTTAACAAGTCCGATAGAGTACTGAGCAAAGTACTGAAAATAAAGCCTCATAGGGGAAAGACATCATTGCCAGTTGACGTTGAGAATTGAATTTGAACGTCAGGCCTGTGACGAGTCACCAAAAAGCTACCGCATTATAATAAGACACTAAAAATACCGTACCCTAAACAATGTCGCGTATAAAAGGACTCCTTCTTTCCTATTTAGTCAGAATTTTCTCTCTTTTGTCTTGTGAAAGTTGTCTTCTTTTTTTCGAGATACTTTCACAATTTTCATCAAAGTGATTCATTTTTCTCTCTGGGTTAGTGCAAATGGTTGTCGATTGGCTTCTGATCAACAATAAACATTTTTGCAAGCTCCTTGCAAACATCGCGCAAGTACACCTCCTTGTTACAGGGTTTGTGCTCGAAGTTCAAAACGCGTATTATTCAAAACGCGTATTTTCCTCAACGTAATAGTAGCCTAATCTGTTTTCCCAACGGAAATTTGTTAGAATAATTCAAAAAGGCGTTTTATTGTAAAATGTAAAAGAATTCTTGAGAGCACCTGTGAATGAAGTAGATCATTTCATTGCCATTTTGAGTGGCCTTATCACTATTCTCTTTCAGACAGTTCCATGGGTTTTTGTGGATCGTTTCTGTTTCTTTATCGACCAGGGTACACTCACTTTCACTATCAAATACCCAAAGGTGGGTTTGACTTGGTAAAAGAAACAAATCACTTTTAGAAAATTGGCAATCAGAGCCTTATTCTCTACTTTGACACTCCAGAACAATGGGATTCGGTTTATCAAACGGGATTAACGGTGAATCAACAATTGTTACAGTTTCACTAAAATTTTTCAGTGTGAGCGGCGTGTCGCAGCAGCGGTGCCTTCAAACAATCAAATTGTGAGTTCGGACGTTTTCAAAAACGTATCAACTTTTAAATCTATCGTAAACTGGCTGGCTGGCTTTTGCCCTTACAAACTGGCTGGCTTTTGCCCTTACATTTCACATTTATAAAGATTTCAAAAATTCTATAGATTAGATGAAAGTTAGAACGAAAATTACGGTAATTTCAGAAAGTTGGCACCTTTCAGAAACTGCTTCAGGAAAACTATTGTAATCCGTCATCTTATTGCCTTATAATTGAAGACTAGACAAAATTAGAGACAGGATTACTGCAGTTTTCTAAGATGTTTTTGAAAGAGCTTCAGAAAAGCTAATGTTATCATTTCGTCATCTCTGTATCTGTCATAGAGCTTCTAAATCTTGACTTTAGCCATGTTCGGGTTTAAAATAAAGCCGTCTATTTGCTAAACTAAATACTCAAAAGCCTGGGCTTCTTCACTTTTAATGTTTTAAACAAGTTTAGTATCACTTTATAAGGCACATTTGTTCTCACCCGTCGATCCCTTAATTCAACCTTTAATGGAATGTCATCCCGAAGTATTTTTCGGCTAGACTACCGTAATCATTCAAACAGACAGATCTATTTTCTTAGCTCTTCTCAAGTGCTTTTTCCTCTCCTATCCACATTATGCCAAAGCCTCAAGGGTTTTTAAAAAAAATTCTGATTTGATCATGAAGTTAGATGGTTTCTGGCGTCATTTACTAAGCCATTCAGCTCACCAATCCAAGCAATAAACTTCAGACACATTTGTTCTCACCCGTCGATCCCCTAATTCAACCTTTAATGGAATGTCATCCCGAAGTCAAGCAAGGCCTCGAATGGACAATTTGTCAAGGAACTCAAAGATTTCAGTCGGTTTTAAAAGATCTGTATATTGTAAAGCAATTATTTCTAGATCTTCTCGTCCTCGTTGGTGGTACTTTGTCATCTCGAATTGTAAGCCGGCCAGTTGGCGGGGTTTATCCGTTTTTGCAGGTACTCGCTAGCCTGTTATATGACAAAATTTTAAATATCCTTCTTCCAGAATACAAAATCGAGATGAAGAATGGAGACAGCACCTTCTTGAAGCATTTCTCGGCCGATGAATACTGTGAGTGAAATAAAGTAAACAATGTAAATCGTTAGATTAAGATGTTTTACCCGTCGATACTGGTTTTCTTCTGCTCGAATTGATTCTTTACATCTTATCAATCTTTCTTGCACGTATGTTTAGTTATCTTTGTCAAAGACTAAGTCAGGAAATTGACTTGAAAATCTTGAATCTAGATCTTCTCGTCCTCGTTGGTGGTACTTTGTCATCCCGAATTGTAAGCCGGCCAGTTGGCGGGGTTTAGTTATCTTTGTCAAATTCTAAGTCAGGAAATTGACTTGAAAATCTTGACGAGCGCTGACGAGCGCAAGAATCAGTGCTTCTTCAATGCATGAAAAAAGTATTTTTAAAAAATTGTAAAGACTTATGCATCAAGCTAATATAAAAGGTTAGTAGGCTAGGCTAGAAGGGTTATAAACAAGGCTATGTCTTGGTAAAGGTTAAGGAAAGTTTTTAGAAAGTTTGTCTGTCAAACGTCTGTCAAACAAAAATCCTGTTTTCAGGTGCTCTTAAAGCTTGCCATTTCCTGCATTCGACTTTCAAATTGTGTCGAGTCGCCATTCTCTTCGAGATCATCTCACTCTCGGTTCTTGTCTGGTCTTACTGTAAGTGTTTTAAATGAAATTACCATATTTGGTATTTATCTTGAAAATCTCAGGTGGCTACGGTTGGCATGGAATCTGGATATTGCACTCGAAGAATACAGGCTATTATGTTAGGTTAATTTTCAAGATTTCTACTGTTTCCACGTACCGTTTCAGAGGTGTTCAACAATCGCTTTTCCTCCTTTTTCTCCTACTCGTTGCCAAGGGATACACAATTACTGAGTAGGTATTTTTATCGGAGAAGCTTACATTTTGAAAAGCAAGTACCTAATTTATAGTACTGGCCAATTAATTGGGATTCTGAGAAATGTTCGATAATGAGATGCTTTGAAAATTTTCAAAATCTAGAATTAAATGTGTAAGTTGTGATCTGTAGTGAAAAAGATCTCAAGGGAATTTGAAAGTAGCCCAATTTTATCTCTGTGTAAGTGCAAATAAATGAAATTGAGAAGAATTAGGATTAAAGCCTTAAAAAGCTCTACCCTGATCGACTTTGGCCTGGCTTGGACAAGTTAAAGGATACATTTATGATATCTTTACTCAGAAGATCAAACTATAGACTAATGTATAAATTTTGAATAGCAAAAGTGGTTCAGTCTGCTCACTAAAGTTAAAGAGGAAGCGAAGAAGATGTTTCTACTTTAATGAGCTTTTAAAATATTAGCTTAAAATTATCAAGGTTAGTTTACTGCCGGGGATGAAGCGATGAAAATCGGCTTACTTACGATGAAAAGGGATGCTTTTAGATTTACACCTCGGTTTTTGGCCAAGACCTAGCACATCTTTGTTCACTTTTTTTGCGCTGATTTCAATGGTGTATGTCGTTTGGGGGTGACGGTGCTAAAATTTCGAGATATTTTGCTTCAAATTTTACGTCAAAATTGAGTATCCACGAAACCGCACACCCACGAGTCATCAGGGTTCTACAGAGGTTTGTAAACATGAGCTCGTAGCCTAGTGGATAGTGTGGCAGCTGTGGACACCCACGAGTCATAAGGGTTCTACAGCTTGTCACACTATTCACTAGGCTACGAGCTCATGTTTACAAACCTCTGTAGAACTTTTATGACTCGTGGGTGTGCGGTTTCGTGGATACTCAATTTTGACGTAAACTTTCAAGCAAAATATCTCAAAATTTTAGCACAGTCATCCCCAAACGACATACACCATTGAAATCAGCGCAAAAAAAGTGAACAAAGATGTGCTAGGTCTTGACCAAAAATTGAAATGTAAATCCAAAAGTATCCCTAGTTAGGCCAAATCGATACTCATAACGATCGTTAGAGATGTGCACAAATACATCTAAAACAAATCGATCGTGTCGATATCGATATCTTATCTCAAAATACTTCTACTTAACCCCTTCGGGAGTAAGGGAAATCAAGTGGGTTGTGATGTAATGGTTAGCACAGTTGCTCGGTAAGCGAAAGGTGGCAGGTTTGAGTCCCGCCGGCGCGGAGTTTTATTTCCCCTAGTTCCAACTCCCTAATTATTCAACAGTACTCAAAAGAAAGAAATTTAAAAGCTATGCTGATATCACTGACCTTTCAGTGCTCGTCTCTCATCGATTCCCTTTTGTAAATTCTTCGCTCTATCAATTATCCATGGATTTCTCTACATTGGAATGTTTTCCTATGCTGGTGTAAGCTGATTTTCAAGCTCCAGAACCAAATTCTTTCAGAGCTTCGATAATGCCAGAGTTAGACACGTTTTCGAGTCTCCATTTGGCTATGGGGTGGCTGTTACAAAGGTAAGAAAATCTTGAAAATCTTTGTTTCATTTTTCAGCTTATCACCTAGGTTTACTTTCTTATTTCCGCGCGAGATTCTGCAAAGAAATATCCAGAAAAACGCTCATTCTATATTGCTTTTGGGGCGATTCTGATGACACCTTGGTGATTAAAAATCGAAAGATATTCAGTTAAAAAACGCTTGTTTAGGTTTTTAGCAAACATTCTCACCGTGATGCTCACCCGCGGGATATTTTGGGATATTGTGGAAGAAGAAGTGGTGAATGCATTCGAGTGTTTCACGGCTTTCTATGGTTTTCTCGTCTTTATGGTTTGTCTTGTTATTGAAGAGTCTGAATCTGGTTTAATTTAACGTTAAGCTTTTTTAAAAAATCAACAATTCTACTCGTTTTGCTCTTTTTGCGAACCTGTTAATCTTTTGAAAACCAACTGCAGCTTGAAACTTCGTGTGTTTCAGCTTGTCACTTTACCGTGGTCAAGCAATCGCTTCTTCCCTTTTCATATTAAAACAAAGGAAAAGAAAATGGTGGAAGATGGTGAAGAAGATCAGGAAGAGGTAATAATAGAATAAAGAAGCCATGTGAATTTTTGGCTTTGACCGATCAAAAACCAAGAAAGAGACAAAGTTTTACTTTTTTTTGGAACATTTCTAACTATAAGTGAAACTTTAAAACTGTCAAAGTTAGATAAAAGTTAGATAAAAGGTAACGTGTAATTTGCAAATGACAAGTTTTTAGAAATCCGAAAAGAAAACCCCACCACCAAGCATTTTCATTCGAGACCTTGCTCCCGAAATGTTGGGAATCGAGGTAAAGGAAAAGAAATGAAAGAAAAATTGTGGTTAAAGAACAAATTTTGCAAAAGATTTCTTTGTAATTTTGTGGAAACTTGATTTGAATATGTAGATTTAATTTGTTAAAAATAAAGTGATCAAAAAATTTTCTTATCCTTTTCTAATCACTTTTCACTGCTATATCTTTTGTTTACGACTTTTTAACACTCCAAAAAAACGATCAAAATGGACTGATTTACATAAAATCTCAAAAAAGACACATAAAATTGTCGTGAATTAATCGGACGAGGCAGAATCGATCGTGTATTTGTGAGATGACATTGAAGAATGGAACAAAGGCAAGTTTTTTTTTTGGAAAAACAGAAAGTAGACTGAAAATCTGTTTTTAGCTCCAACAGAAAGCTGCAATTGTGGTCGATGACAAGAACAAGAAAGTCGATTTCGATAAGCAAAGTGGATTCAAATCTACTGCTAGAATACCGTTCAAGCTACACGGTAAACCTAATAAAAGAATTTGTTAAAAGTCGTTTAGCTTATTGTTCTTTCTCTTTTTTTGTTCTAAGCAACTTTCAAACACTTTTAACTTTGTTTTCTAAACACACAAAAGATTGATTTCTATTTTTATAGACACAATGATTTACATTGTAGAAAAACTGGTTGATCGATTGTTCATTAAGGGAATTTTTGGAGGTAAACTTTTACGAATCGATCTGGAAAGGTAGTAAGGTGGAAAATTTCGACAAAATTTTGCTAATCAGATTTTAGACTTTTACAACAAATGACAGCTTCAATGTACTTGTAAAGTTGGCTAGAATCATCATCTAAAACTAGTTGAATTCAAGTTTAGCATTATCTTCTGAATGTTTTTACCAAATTGAATATTTTAATCAAGAAAAACCTTGCACTACTTATGCTGAGCGTCCTGGGTAGATCCAACAACGATAGCAAAGTGAATAAAACTAATGACTCAGTAAAGTAGAGACTATTGGCAAGTGAAAACCTTGAAATTCATCCAGTCTCGTGGTGTAGTGGTTATCACATCTGTCTAACACACAGAAGGTCGGCGGTTCGATCCCGACCGAGATCATTTTTCCTTTTGCTTTTCTTTAATCTCAAAAAAAACTTCAACTTCTATCTGATTGATTTTATTTTTATACACACAATAGCAGAGAAGCTCTATTGGTTCACATAGTAGAGAAGCTTCTATTGGTCGATCGATGGTTCATTACGGGGCGGACTTTTGACGATAAACTGCTTCGAGTGAGTCTGAAATGGTTACTGCAACTTAGACTTGGCTTAAACGAGCGCTTAACGAGATCGAGAGCTAAATTTGTTATTTTTTCATTGTTAAATTGTTCAAATCTATATTCGAAATTTGTTTTCTGACTTTAACAAACAAAAATGAATTGAAAAAGCTCATAAAAAGTGACAAGTCTCAATTTTGGTCTATGTAAGTCTCAGTCTAAGATCTCGTTTGACCAAGTCTACTGTAACTGAAAAATTTTTACAAGATTATTTTAATCGAAAAGATTCTGAGGTTGGCTAAAATCATCATAAGTTTCCAGTTCAATTTGAGATTAGAAATTTCCTTGAGTTAATTGAAGGCTTTAATCAAGCCAAACCTTGCACCACTTATGCTTAACGTTGGCTCGACTGTCCTGGGTAGGTCTTTAATTCCAAAGATGTGCCGCTTCACATAGGTACGGTACGGTTTCATGATCATAATTGAGATAATGCAACTCATCGCCTAAATGAGTCAATGGAGACATTGGAAATGTTGACAAAAGTGTTCAGTTGTTCAGCTTACGGGATAGATAATCAATCCAATGTAGATGTAATGTTTGTAAACATTGGACGCTAAAAGCGTGTGTTCGTTGATCGTAAAGCTGATGCCAGTGAGGATGACGGGGAGAATCATGACAAAAACCGGGTAAATGTTCTGAAAAAAGACAGACTTTAGTCTCGCGATACTTGAAAAAATAGAAAATTGCCGGCCGGTTTTAGTCTTTTATCACCTGTGAGAGTAACATGTAGAAAATGGCGAGATGAGCCTTGTAGGTGCCTTTGGACATTAGAGATTGATGAGAGCGAAGACCGCGAAATAAGTTCAACGAAGCGACAACATTAACCACATACATACCAGTTAGACCGATAAGAACAACCTAAAGTCAAGTCAAGTTGTTAGTTGGTATGAAGATTAGATCACTGGTAGGATAGTTTGTATTCGGTTGACAAATAAGTCTTTTCTTTCCTTTTCGTACTTCCGTTTACAATCAACGAATACACCAATTGTTTGTTTGTTTGTTGTTACACCAAACGAACTATTGTTTGTTTCATTAGAAAGATTAATCATTTTTCTGCAAAATACATTAAAACGGGTTCAAAATTTCTCATTTTTGGAGTGTAAAGTCGGGTAGATAGCCAAATTTTCAGAGAAATTCATTCAGCCAATTTCTTTGTAGAAGCTTTTAGAGATTTTTATACGCGAAAAGCACGTTTCCAGTCTTGAATTTGCTATAAAGTGAGTCCAAATTGGTTTAAACAGATGGGAAATTGAGCAATAAACACTTTTTATTTAAAGTAAACCATAGGTTAATTGGTGTATTTGTTGGTTTTAAACGGAAGTACGAAAAGGAACAAAAAGACTTATTTGCCAACCTAATATAGCAAAACTTGTACTATTTTGCGCCCTAAAATTCAAAAATTAATTGGTCCTTTTCGACTAAAACGGTTTCGAAAACGCGTCAATTTTCTAAAAACTACTAGAATAAAGATTGAAAACTCGAGAGAAGTTTACGGTGGTTTTCAAAACTTGGCATGATTTAGAAATGCATATGTCGTAGCCGATTATGAATGAAATTTTTTGGCAAATCTTTCTAGTAGAGCAACCCTTTAATGTATGAGGACAATATTATATCATCTCGTAGCGAATTCAATTCTGCGTCGATTGGTACCAAATTTGTGAGTTTAGGTTAAAAATTGCCGGCGCTACAACGTTTCATTCAAAATCGGCGGGAACCCCCGTAGCCGATTATGAATTTCAGCCGATTATGAATGAGTGGGTCGGGACGCGTCCAACCATCAAGTATTTGGTATCATTCAACGCAGAATCATTGATAATTATGTTAACTTTTTAAAATTAGAAAGATTTGATAAAAAGAAAAAAAATTAGAGCAAAAAAACTATTTGTTCAAGAGGAAACTTTGAGGCCCCATAATTTTTTTTCTTTTTATCCAATCTTTCTAATTTTAAAAATTTAACATAATTATCAATGATTCTGCGTTGAATGATACCAAATACTTGATGGTTGGACGCTCTTAGACCCACTCATTCATAATCGGCTACGACACATAAATGTCGAGAGAAACACGCGCTAATCTTTCAAGACTACGGTAGGATTACGGTAGAAATTTTCAATCTATTATATCATACCAGAATAAAAGTCATCCCCCATGTGGACGATGTATCCATGCACAACCAGACCGTATCACTTCGCTGAGCGTACGACGCAATGTATTGATAGTCATCAGTGAGCTTCATTCTCTCGAGAAACATCTGAAAAACCAGTTCAACACTACGGTAAACCATTGGAGAAGCTATTAACCCTAAAGCTACAAGTGAAGAGTTTATTTATTCAGCAAATGTTGTCGCTAAACAAAGCCAAGCCTTTGAAATAGATTTTTTTTCGTAATTAAGTTCACAAACATTGGGATCCTCGAGTGCGAGATACATTGAAACGAGCATAGGACAAGCCATCACCAACTTGAAGCCCATTGTGATAGGAATACCTGAAAAAAGCCCGCTAAAATTATTAAAATGTTTTTGTACCAATATACGGTTTTGCACAGGATCTCACAATATCCTCTCGCCCGTTGATCACCATTGCCCGCATTCGGACGCAATTGTTGATTGAGAAGAAAATTGACATTCCGAAGAAAAAGCCAAGGCCCATCTAGAATTCGTCTTTGTGATTTGATTGATTTGAGTGACACGAACCGCTAAACGAGCTCCAAGTTCTCCAAAATAGGCAGCGAGGCCGAGAACAGCACCGGCTGGTGCTGGGAACAACGGGTCGACGACGAGAATCAAACCGATCAAGATCCCAAAGAGTTCTTCCATCAGCTAGACAACTGTTCTATTCAAATATTGACCAGAAAATCAGCTTTGTCAACACATAAACTCACCGCCAACTTCACTAAAAGCCACTTGAAATCTCTCATTTCTTTTGGCGAATGACTCAAAATGATCCACATCCAAAAAGTGGAGAGAAGAGTGGAAATGGTGCAGAGGAAATGATAAAACCACCGAACAAGCGGATCGTCTAACATTGTTGATTTTGAAATTACGGAATTTTCAAGCGTTTTTTCAATAATTGCATGTGATTCTCGAGACGTGCTCCCCGGTTTTCTCCGATTTTCAATGATCGCAGGTGTTTCCGTGGCAGGTGCTTTTACATAAAGAAGCAATAAACGTTCTGAAAATACAATCACACAATTGATTAGAAAATACAGGGTGCGGCAAAAGTTTGAAGCCGCTTCTTAAGATAGTTAATGGTTTAAAAACTAGCTTAAAAAAGTTAAAAATTAATAACAAATTTTTTATTCGAATCATAACAACAAATAACTTATAACAAATGCTCGAAATTTCCACCATCCGCTTCGATACACCTCTTTAAACGCTTTGGGAAGTTCCTCACGATGGTGGCGCACTCTTAAACAGTTATTTCATCCCAGGCTCTTTTCAGAGCAGATTTTAAAGCATCCACTGTTTGATACGTCTCCATCGAGATCTTGCCTTTCAAAATAGCCTTTCAAAATAGCCCAAACGGAGTAATTGCTTTGTTGACGGTGCTTTTTGGATATTTTGTGATTTTTACAATCTCGGGGCTATTTTTTTCCGCCTTGGTATAATCCGAGAATTACATCGCGTCGTTGTTTGGTGTTCATTCTTTCGTATTGTCTGCTGAAAAGAAAATTTTTGTAACAAATCACCTTAGATATACTTGAAAAAAGGAAAAAAAGTATACGAGACACAAAAAAAAGCGTGAGCTAAATTTTCTGCAATGTTTTCATAGCGGCTCCGAACTTTTGCTGCACCCTGTACATGAAATTTGCAGGTTACTTTCAAAAAAACTTAAACAGCTTTAAACTTTGACTACAACAACCCAAGGATTTCAGAGGTACTCTATTGAATGGATATTGTATTGTACTGTGTCGAAAATGTGCCCGGCATGATCAACAAGCAACATGTACTTTTTCAGCGACACTTTCAATCCTTCAAGTATAGTGCTTTGAAAGCATCCAGGTGCTTTCAAAGTATTGAAACCAACGGTCGTTTAGTAAAGATTTAAAATACATAAACAAAATGCTTAAGAACACGACAAAACCTTTCCAAACAACGGACCAATTGGGTTTTAATGTGGACCTAAAAGACGAGAAAACATTTTATTAAACTTTCCAAAAGATCATTCTTTTTTCGATTCCTTCTCGGCTGAATGATTCGGCGCGACGATCATTAATAGATTCTAAAAACGATCATTAATAGATTTAAGCAAATTTGAGAATATAAACTTATTAGCTTTTTAAAGAACTTTCAAGGAGCTGACCTTCTGAAGTAAGGGTGTTTTTCGTGATTTTGTTAGGCGTCGGTGCTTTGTTGGGTGTCGGCCCCTTATTCGGCGTGGGCGTGATTTTGTCGGGCGACGTTTGAGTGAGTGACGGGCGCAGCGGATGATGAGACACGTGTCCGCCTCGTTCCTGTAAATGGAAAGAATCACTGATAGTTGGACAATAATTGAATTTTGATCAAGTCGCAAATTTATAGGCTAAAACTATAAAAATCCCACCATATCGATAGTTTTCTCTTGTTGCGTCACATCGAATTGATCGAGCGAGCCAGTTGAATGCTAAAATGACAAAGAATAAAGAATAGAAGATGCAAATGATCAAATACCTTCTTTTTTCTCGGTTTTGTCGGTTTCTTTGATCGAGCTTCAGTCTAAACGAAGAAAAGGGTGATTTTAATAATCAAATAGCTTACCATATTATCTTCAGTAGCTTGTGCATGCACGGAAACGCGCTCAGACTTCTCGACACGATGAGTGGTCATGATCATGGCTAAAGCAAACAAATTAGACAAATGGTTACATCTCTAGCTCTTAACGGGTTAATCTCAAGTCTAATTATGCTAAACTAATAATCGTTATTCAATCAATTAGCTGATTAAATGAATCAAAATTTAGCGGCAACAAACGTACGCGGTGCCGTTGGTGCCATTCTGTTGACCTTTCGGTATTGACTCTTGCTCTTGATGGTGTTGTTGGTCGGCGTCTTGTGTTGTTTCTGGCTTTGGCTAGACACGGCTTCATTCTAAATTGTTATACAAAAAAAGCAAAGATTGTTATATAATTTCTATTCAAAAATCTAAATTTACTCGATTCACAAAGGAAACGAGTCGATTCCAAAAACCTAAAAAAACGCACTTTACGACAAAGATACTTAAAATTAGCCTTGTTTTTCGACTTTTTGCACGTCAACAATGCCAACGACGCGATGAGAAGCACGCCTAAAGAGGAAAATGTTAACCCAATGAAATTTAAACAAAAGGCTAGCCTAGATAACAGGAAAATGCTCACCAATTGGCACAAACGCGCACGCAATCCAGTGAACATCGAGTAGGCATTCTAAAAACGAGATATTTAAGAAAGAAATAAAAAATTTGACAAACAAAACCTGTAAAAGGGTATGACGAATTCAGCACAGTCATATGCAAATTGAATAAACTGAGTATACAAAAAGCGCGCAGAATAAAAAATGATTCCCTTTTAGATTTCTAGCCAAGTCAGAATCTTTGCATGCAAATTTTTTATAAACAAACTTTCTGGCGGAGTATTTAAAGGTAATTTTTTGGAAAAATAGGACTTTGTGTACATTCGACCTTAGCCCGCGAAGACGAAGCCGCCCACTCTCAACAAGAAAACCATCGCTGTCCAAGTCAAGCTCAACCATCAAGTGCTGGAGCTTTTGGAAGAGGGCACAGAGGAGGGAAAAGCCAAGGCCATCAAACTCCTCTCCGACCGAAATGCTCTGCTCGTAGCAGCCGACACGAACCCGAGAGCTTTCGAGTTGGCTGAAACCGCCGAGAAGATGAACGTGATTACGCAAGCTGGTGGTGATGCAAATCTCGGCATTTTGTTGGTGGCTAGTCAATGATACGTGAAGAACCGACCCTTTGAAAAACGAGTGGGGGAGCTGGTGGCTATACTCTGTCCCATTTCGGCTAGAAGTTTCGAAATTCTCCAAAAGGAAAGCAACTACTCGAAATCTCACTCATCTTAAGACGACAAAATTATGCTGGAAATCAAGCACTAGGAGAACCCGTTATTTTCAAACTTTTCTCCACAATATAGTGGAGGTTTTCCCATGTGGAATGAAGAGTTGACACATTCTTTGATAAATCATGATGAAATAAAGCATGAAACGCTTCAACTAGAACGCTTCAACTAGAAAGCTTCAACTAGAACGCTTCAACTAGAAAGCTTCAACTAGAACGCTTCAACTAGAAAGCTTCAACTAGAACGCTTCAACTGTGTTCCTCTCAAGTAATAGTGCAAAATAGAAAAGAACATGGACTGAATATTACTTTGTTTTAAAAATATTCAGACAAGTTCTGTTTCTGATTTTGCCTTATGACTTGAAAGAAACACACTTTAGCTTCAACTCATTTCCCATTTTTACTTTATTTGTGCATTCTCTATCAGCATTGACTTCGATCACAACTTTTTGAATTTATTAAAACATTTTAAAAAAGTTCCACTTTATCGAGCGTCAACTGTTTTAATAAAGAGCTCAGAAAACCGCAAGAAAAAGGAAGAACCCGATTTCGTGCTCGTACTCGTTCTTCCATTTCTCAGAAAACGAAATTTCTCACAAACGATCAAGGCGGCTTGAAGGATTTGGAAAAAATGGTGAGCTTCGTTTGTAGAAGTAAAAAACCATTGCCAACAGGTCGCAGTGCATTTTTTTTTTGTTTCTCTTTAATGGGATTCACTTCACGAACAAACTCGTCTAGAGTTTTTGCGCCGGGATTCACTGGTCGCGGTTCACCACGCTCGGTAGCACTCGGTCGCAGCAGTTTTGCCAACAGTTTCTTCGCCTTTCACCTCACAAATCACTTCAGCGCATTTGTCTCACTCCCTTAAAATCAAAGAATCATATTGAAGTTTTGTGGTTTTAAAATTTAGTGTTTTTCGGGAAGATTTTGAGAAAAGAATTTAGCCGAGGCTTTCATGAATGTGATCATGCAAATTTAACGAGTTATAAATGTGAGAGACGACGAGGTAAATGGGAACTAAATGGGAACTAAATGGAAAAGGCGAATGGGGTAAAAGATGAGATGTAAAGAGTAAGCAATCGAGACACATTTTTTGGGTTTAACTGCCACCGCTGTACTTGCTCTTTTCCTACCTCGTAACAACACAGAATATGCAATACTGAAAGCGCTTTCATGAATAAAATGACGGCAAGATTGAACGCTTTTTCAAAAAGACAAGATTGACTCTCACCTGTTAACAAGCAAGCAAAGCATGTAGACAACCGTGTGAAACAAGAAATAACTGTATTGAGTGGGCATTAAGTGAGGGCCCAAGTTCACCGCCCACAGCAAAAGCGCCGTGATCATGCTGACGATCATCTAGAGAATTGGGTTTTTCTAAAGTTTCGGAAACTTTTTTCAAAAAAATTTCCCAACCAGTGTAGCCAATTTGTACTCCTGAACGAGTGGCCTCGATCTAGTGTTGTTGCCATTGTTGTTGTTGTTGTTGTTGTTGTTGTCATTGAAGCTGGTTCAAGTAATGCGTATTGGTTAATGGCACACAGACAATTGACGACTTTTCAAAAATTACTAATATAATTAGATCCTCGGTAACAAAAACTCACACAGTTATGATCGAGCTTATTTCCTTTGTCAGTGCTAGGCCGAGTATTCGTCTCGTATTTGTTACTGGGTGGAAACTCGGCGAAAAGTCCAATTTAACGATCAATATTTTTAAACTCGACTCTTTGCCTACCCGAACTTCTGCAACCTAAGAAAATATCGAGAAATATTCAGTAAGTATTCAAAAGTAGAATTAGAACTCACTAATTTCAGATCGCTGAATATAAATCGAATGGCAATGAGCAAATTTCCTTTTTTACTCTTTCCAATTTGACGTCAATGTGGCTTGCGATTTGATACCGATACTCTATGAAAACGTTTTTTTCTTTAATAGTTCTTCCTAATGTTTATTTTAAATCATAAAGTTTTGGTGGAATTTTGTGGAAAAAAAACTCTGAACAGGCTTTTCTTGAAGATTTGTCTTGGTAAGGTGTAGTTTAATTATGAATTGCCCAAAAGAAAAAGTTTATTTAAATACTCTGGCTTTTTCTCTTTGAAAACAGAAGTTGTTTACTTTTTAAACTTTACAAGAATCTATTGCCCATATTTTTTGAGTTAAACTTATGAACGTTTAAAAGATAAAAATGATCTCAAGAAATTTCTATCGGCAAGACGGCAATTTTCTGGGACATCAAAAGCTCTAATTACAGCTCTCCTCACTTGTATGGGACAGTTCTTTTTTATTCTTTTTGATAAGCTAAGCTTTTTGGAGAATCACCTCTAAAAAAAGATCACTCTATTCTTTTTGCCTAAGTAAAATATCCCATATATTCTGATCAATGGTCATAACAAATCCAATTTTGCAACAGCAACAATCGCGATCAATAAAAGTGCATTCAACACGTGAATTTTGTCTTGAAATATTTGTTATCATCGCCACATTCTTCTTGATTCTCGGTAAGTTTTTTTAGGTGTTCAATTCTGATCATTGACCGTTTAGCGATGATACTTTTAATATATTTTTTTCTACCAAACATGACAAATTACGCGGCAAGTATGAATGGCAGCAGTCGACATCAGGATCTTCGCCACGTTTTCACTTGTATTCACTTCATTGTAGGCTTTTCGCCTTTCGAAAAAGCAAAGATTCGAAAAAGCAAAGATTCGAAAAAGCAAAGATTCGAAAAAGCAAAGATTCGAAAAAGCAAAGATTTTCCAGTGTGTTTTTGCCTCGATTTTTGTCAACCTGATCGGTGTGTGGTTTTGTTGGAAGAGTCGAATTCTTTTGAAAGTCGTTCGCCTCCTATTGATCGGCGACTCGTTGGCCCGTTGTGTCTTCGCGATACTTCAAAGCATCGGTTTCTATCGTGTGCTTTCAACATTGTGAGCTTAAATTTAATCGAAATAATAGAAATTCTCGATACTTATCAATTACAAGTATAAGACCGTTCTCTACCTTATATCCAACCATGTTAAGAACCATTTTGGGCTAGCTTAGAATAAGATGAAAGGAAAAAAAGTATAAAGTTAACCTAAATAAGCAAAGAAACATCGGGTCGGAAACGAGAAGTATAGAAGCTTTTTATAGTTATGAAAGCGAAGCAAGAAGAAAGAAATAAGAAGCCAGAAGCTTAAAAACAACTGTGTAATCGATAAAAGTATCTTATTCTTTTTAGCATTCCATTTCTACGGACCTATACTATTGAAAATGAGGTTTTTGAGTGGATAGTGTTCTTCCTGCAGCCAAGTGTGAACATTTCGGGTTTTCTTCAAATCGGTAACCACTCACTCCAACATCGATCTCCTCATACTTTCTTGTAGCCTTATCGTTGAATCGCTTCATTGCCCTATCATTCAATGGTTTCTATTATCATCGTTTCCACAAATATCCATGGCTTCAACTCGGTTGTCCCGTTGCTCTCGGATTGGTGTCAATACTATGGGGAAAGGAATACTGTGTGTTCTCTGTTAAAGGATTTAACTCTTGCCAAGTCTATTGACAAGCTTATAGTAATATTCGTCTGATATCAAACAATAAATACTAATACTAAACAATTCAAATTTTTGGGTTGGTGAATTGAAAACTGCCGGACTTTGAGCTAAAATTTATTGAAAAATAAAACCATGAATTCATTCGAAATAATTTCCATTATGATTGATGACTTCTGCCCATTTTACAGGCAATTTGCGGATTCCTCTTTCGTAGGATTTTGGTTTGTGTGTGAGACAAGTGTGAGACTCAAAAATGGAGGACTGGAGATGTCCCAGTTTGAGCACTTTCTTCAAAAGAAACCCATTTTGGTGTCAATAGAAAAGTTGTAGAGAATCAAAAATTAGGCTTATAGCCAAATTTCCAAAAAGATACACTTAGTAGTTTCGCTTGAAATGCAAGTTTTGTGAAAATTCGTAAATTTCGCATTTCTTGAAAACCAGTTTTTGAATCGTTCTGAAAATTTGGATATAAGCTTGATTTTTGATTCTCTACAACTTTTCCATTAACACCAAAGTGGGTTTCTTTTGAGGAAAGTGCTCACACTGTCAAAGATGACAATAGCCGGCAGTTTTCAATTCACCAACCCAATGTAAATACTAATACTAAACAATTGAAACTATCGTTAACTATACTCAATTCATTTTTACGGTTAAGATTCAATGTAACACAGCGACGATAAAACGATTTTTCACAAAAATTTCGTCTGAGACGAGGACATTCCCATTAAACGAAGATTAAAACGAGATTTAGAACAAAACGAAATAAACATTTCCAAAAAACAAAAACATTTCCAAATGTTTAGTTTTTTTCCAAGCTCGCATTATGATCGCCTCGGCAACGATTTCTCTCGATTTCATGCTCATTTACAAAATGATTGTGAGTAAAATTGGCTAGCAATTAATGGAAATTCTCCTTTTAGAAAACGCGAGTTACCTTAAAAAACGAGAGTGAACGATTTCTTCTCGCCCAAGTGAGAAGCATTCCAAAATCGAGTTGGAAAATGATTTTTTTTTTCAGACAATCGCCAACAATCTCCCTCCTACCTATACTCTTTTGATTTGTCCATTTATTTTCCTCATTTTCGTCGACTGGTTGCCGATTTTCTCTGATTTCATGCTTCATCTCGGCAATTTTCTATATTATTCGGGTGGACAATTGGGTCAAGGGTGAGTAGAGATCGATTTTGCTTCATGATTCTTGATTCTTGATGATTTGTTTGCACTTTCAGAATAGCTATCATTTATTTGTTGGTTAAACTTGGCGACAACTCTTCATCGACTCATCAAGTAAAAACAAAAGAATTGAAGAACATCCAGAATAAATAAGAAATTGATATTTCTATTTCTATAAGCATTTAAGCATTATCTAAACTCATCGAAACATAGGAAAAACAATATCTTATGATTTAGTTCTTATCTATTGGGTTTGTGAATTGAAAACTGCCGGCTATTGTCATATGTGACAGTGTGAGCACTTTCTTCAAAAGAAACCCACTTTGGTGTCAATGGAAAAGTTGTAGAGAATCAAAAATCAAGCTTATATCCAAATTTTCAGAACGATTCAAAAACTGGTTTGCAAGAAATGCCAAATTTACGAATTTTCACAAAACTTGCATCTTAAGCGAAACTACTAAGTGTATCTTTCTGGAAATTTGGCTATAAGCCTAATTTTTGATTCTCTACAACTTTTCCATTGACACCAAAATGGGTTTTTTTTTGAAGAAAGTGCTCAAACTGGGACATCTCCAGTCCTCGATTTTTGAGTCTCACACTTGTCTCACACACAAACCAAAATCCTACTACGAAAGAGGAATCCGCAAATTGCCTGTAAAATGGGCAAAAGTCGTCAATAATAATGGAAATTATTTCGAATGGATTCATGGTTTTATGTTGAATAAATTTGAGTTCAAAGTCCGGCAGTTTTCAATTCACCAACTTTATAGTTTGTATTTATAGTTTGATATCAGAAGTGATATCATCTTAGTATTTATAGTTTGATTGTCCAATAAAGACATTGTTAACTCACTTATCCATTAAACTTTCAGACTTAAAGTGAGAAACTTCGAAATGTTTGTTTATTTTTCGTTTTCGTGATGCGTTTCAATTTGCTATCTCTATCTCATTTCTTGAATCTTTGCAACACAAACTTTGTTTTCATTTTCACAACTGGTTTACTTATTCAAAAGTTTCAGAAGTTGTATTTTCCCATTTCTAGCAACCATAAACATTTATTCATTCATGCAAACAAAACGAATTCAAAAGTGCTTTCACAGCTGGATGATCACTTTTCGAGCTAAGCCTCTCGATCGTCGATTGATATTCATCATCGAATTGCTTATTGAAAAGTTTCAGAAGTTGAACAGCGGTATGTAAAACCTCAATTAAGTCAAATTCAATCAAAGAGTTGATCACTTCAAAGATAACATCGTCATTTTTAAGTCCATCAAAGTTAGCTTGAGTTAAAAAGTCTTTGAGTGTTTCAACGATGTACGAGTTGAACCAAGGAGTGTACAGTGCAAATAAGTCAATCAAATTTTTCGCCAAACTCTCCGAAAATCCCTTTACTGTTTCCACTTGAGCCCATTCGAAAGCAAAATTTAAAAGCAAATAGGATTTTGCGTCGTCGAAATTCGTTAGAACCGATTGGAAAACGTGGAAAACTCGTCGGATCACAGGCAATCTCATTTCGGTGCCCATTTCCGCGTAAACAATTCCGGTGATCAGCGATCGAACAGCCGATTTGATTGGGTAATTCTTGACTTTTGTCAAATTCCACTCATTCTTCACCGTTTCCGTGAAAATCGATGAAAATGTGCTCAATCTTTCCTCTAACATTGCAGAGTTTTGAAAGTACGTGGAAACAAGAAATCTTTTTGCCGACTCGCCTCTCATTTCATCGAAAAGATATTTTTTCAACAGTTGCGCTAAAAATTCTTCGGGTAATATGTTGCAAATTGGTAAATCGATGCTATCGAAGAGACGACAAGCATAAGAATCGGCTCTTTGATCACCGCTTTTCTCGAGTTTATCCACTGTATTGAACAAGAGCTGTAAACACTCAATCACGTGCTCGTTCGACATCTCTTTTAAATTGAAAGGCCATGGATTTAACAGTAAAATCTCCTTCTCACTGATGCTTGAGATAATCATTTTAATCAGTGACCAAGTTTCTGAGTTCTTGTTTCTTTCAAATAAAAGTTGTGCCTCGGCAAAGATCGCTGTTCTGATCGAATAATGTTCTTGTTGTTTCCAAAGTGATGACAAAAATTTAGAGATTTTCGTTGAACTCTCTAATAAACTCATCAATCGCACACCGTGCTTGGCAACAGAAACTCGTTGATTTGATAAATGTTCAGCAAATTGAATAGCTTTCTTTAATTCCGTTTTTCGACAACTGTTAGCTAAAGCTGATAAAGCACTAGCCAGATAGTCTCCTTCACAAAGTTTTTCGATTAACTCAAGATCGACAGGTGGATTGGATCGCTTCATCGCTGGAGCAATCTGATTCAAAAACGAGAATCTCTCCTTGGCGTCCAAGCCAGTAATCTCGATTTTCGTTTCAGTCGGCAAAAGTGGCTCCAAGAATTCGCCAAAACTTTTCCCATCAGTCAACAATGCCAATAGAAAGAGTAGACGACCGTTTCTGTGTTTGTTGATGTTGGCAATGCATCGATCCACAAACTTTGTTCGAATCTCCTTGTGCCAGCGTAGTTCTTTCATGAATCCTTTTACAGCTAGACTTTTATATTCTTGTTCGCATTTCTCGAAATACTCTTCCCAGTTTTGCAAGATGCTTTTTGGATCGCTTTTCAGTAAATTCAAGCTTTTTACATCAATGGAATGTGAGGTATTTGGCCAAAACTTGTAAAACAAATCTATATCGTTTTTCTTTATCAGCACTTTTAGATCGATCAGGTAGTAGTAGTTAGAATCGTATTGTACAACTTTTTCGAGTTCATCAAAAAGCCACTGAAAATCACTTTTCACTAGCGGCTCCACCTTCTCCACGGAGAGCTTGGCTTTCTCGTTAAACGCGTACATCGAGCGTAGTAGATTCGTCACAGTGAATTCTCTGATTCGATCCCATTTCTCCATTTCCAGACATGGTTTGATGAGTGAATTAAGACGAGAAATTGTCAATCTCTGATATTCCATATTCTCTGGAAAGAAGTTCCATTGTTGCCAATGATATCCACTCGTTAACACAAAGTGCATCATCTCGAAAACCCCATCCGCTGGCTGATCATTTTCAAATTTGAATTTTAAAGCCCCCTCCAGAAACTCTAAAGACATTCGCCGAAAGTCCGAAACATCCGCCTTTACGAACATTCTCTGAGCAATTTCCAGAAGTACCACCCAGTACTTTGTACTGAAACACAACGTATCTAGGAGTCGCGTGACATTGTTGATGAAAGCGTGTTGGAATAGCGGAACCTCGTTTCGATGTTTATCGCGAACATGCACGAAGAGCTCGTACAACGCATCAAGATCCTCATTTATCTCACAGCATCTCAACATCTGCGCGATCACCCGCGTTCTCTCCGTAGTGTCCGGCGTCTTTAGGAGCAATTCGTACAGTTTAGGCAACACTTCACCAGTCGGTAAATAGCATTTCCACTCGCTTCGATCGTGTCCACTCTTCTCGATTTCTTTTTGGATTTTGATTCTCGCTTGCTGCACTCGTTGCTCAGTTGGGAGCAAGTTGACGAGCTCTTCAGTCACATTTCTCTCATCGTCCAACAAATCGACTCCATACTTGCTTTTATAGGCCAACAAGAGAAGAGCTGATTTCTTTGATTTTGGGTAATAGATTAAATGTTTGTAGCATTGTGCTCGTCGAGAAATGATTTTTCTCCTCAGGCAACATTTTTGGGAACATAACCTCCATATCTTTATAATAAACATTCTCCGATTTCAGCATTTTATAGAAAACTTTCGGGTTCTCGAGGTAGTACTTTTTGGCATGTTTGGCGAAATATTTCGATTGTCTATTTGTCAACTCAAGTCCAAATCCATTGTCACCGTTCTCATAGATTTCGATAAAATCATTCAAGTGATTTTTAAAGAGTTTGCCGAGAAAATATCTGTAATGACTGAGGTTGATATAGGGATTGAAACGTTCCGCCGGGTTGTAAAGCTTCAAATCGCTTAATCGCAAATACCAGATCACCAGCTGCGGATATTTTTCGTAGAAGTCGTTGATCATTTGATTGGTGAGCACGATCCGGTGCTCGATCATTGCTTTTTTCACGAAGATCTCCGAACAGGCGATCAGTAGCGGTAAAGCAACGTTTAGCCCATAAGTGCAACGAAGAACCTCGAAAAATTCCTCAGCAATGTCGGAGTTTTTCAGAGAACGTGCCAATTTCTTTATAATCTTCCCTCTTGTATTGTAGGCCACGAATGGGAAGAGATCTTCGAGGAAATACTTCACATCTAACACCTCATTTAAGCCATCGAAAAACTCCTTCAACGTCAGCGATCTATTCACCAATTCGATGTCTTCTGAGCGAAGTCCTTCGGTTATTGCTTCGAAATGTTTCAAATCTTTTCGTCCCATTCGAATCAAAATCTTTGCCGCTTCAATTTTGATTAATGGCTTTAAAGAATTGGGGAATTTCTCGGATTCAACGATATCATCAAGGCTTAAACCAGTCATAACTTTAGACTTGATCTCGGCAGCTATCCAAGCCTGTTTCTCGTTTGATGTATTGCCTGGGATACCTTGAATCGAGTCAAAAAGATTCATGTTTGTTGATTGGATTGGAATGGATTGAAACTTGTTTTTAGGAAAGTTATTCAATAAACTGAATAGTTTTTCGATAATTCGAAGATTTTCAGAATAATTTTAAGTAATAACTTGAGAGGATAGCTCAGAAAATAAAAGAATACGCAACTTCTTCAAAAAAAGTTGTCAATCAAGAAAGTCAAATAGCTTTTTTCAGCTGTTGAATTGAGTTTTTTAATAAAAAATAAAGCCAAGAAGTTGTTAAAATATTAGAATATCAAATTTCAAGCAACAATGAATTAATTGTGCTTCGAAAAGAACGAAAAACTTCTCAGGACAGGTTTGTGTAGTGTGTGGTCCTTTCGAAAATATTTGACAAGTGGGGAGAGAGAAAGAGGCGTTGCTGGGTGACTCACACATCGTTCTTTTCCTTTTTTATCTTTTCTCGTTATTGCAAAACCTGTGGTAAACGGTCGTTTTCGACAAAAAAATCCCTAAAGCCACGTAGCTTTAGAAACAACTAGAACTAGAACAACTAGAACTTTCCAAAATGTCTTGAATATTAAATCAAAAGTCTTTTCAAAACTGAAATTAACTCTAATTTACGGCTACTTTTTAAATAATAGAGAATACAAAATTATGAAATGAATTTATAAATGAGATAAATGACCAAATATGAGTGACAATTTTTAGCATTTGAGCAGGCTCGCAGGCGCTTCGGGAAGGCGTTGGCAACCAAATAGGCTGCATCGAGCTCTTCATCGATAAATGACCAAATATCAATGACAGTTTTTAGCATTTGAGCAGGCTCGCAGGCGCTTCGGGAAGGCGTTGGCAACCAAATAGGCTGCATCGAGCTCTTCTCAATGTGCATTTCGAGAAGCATTCGGTTGAGATTTGACCCATTTTCCTTGTTAAGAAGGCCTTCAACGGTAAATATCTTTTCATCTGTGAACAAGATATTGTGATGGTCGATTCCATTGAAGCGCATCAATAATTGATCTGCTCTCAATTTTTGATGCTTCTTTACTCGATTTGAGAAACCCGTTGACATTTGCTTTAGAGTGAACATTCAAATGTGCGGAGCTATGAATTGCAGCTCATACGCTCTTATGAGTCTCGTTGATTGTGATTAAATCATTATTTGATGAAATTAGCATGATTAAACAATTAATCAAATAAAGCATTGATTAATTATTGAATAATGCTTTTTCTAAAAAAAGTACCCTTTTTTAACTGAATATTTTGTGATTTCCATACAACACATGGAATATTCAGTCAACAAATACAGTTCTTTATTCAAATATTCAGTCTTTTCTTTCTTTATATGACATTCATTTTGCTATCATTTTAATGATTGGCTACGGAAACTTTTCTATAGAGCGTCTTTTAGAAGACGCATCACGATCTTTTATAGTCACGATTATCGTCACGCATCACGATCTAGCTTTTATAGTAATCAAAAGTTACCAATGAATGTATTTAAAACTAACAATAGCTCAAAACTTTATAATTTATTCTTGAAAATTAAAACATCATCTAAAAGCTTATCGATACGAGTTCAAGGGATGGTTGTTTGATGAGAAGATATCGTTCTTCGATCATAAATTGAATTCTCTCTTTCTTTGGCAATATTCTAAACAAAAATCTTTGATTTGATCATAAATCTATTTTTCATTTATTAGTCAACATTAGCCTATTACAAATTTTTATGATTAACTTGGAAAACATTTAATAAATCACAATCACTTTGTAAAGACTTGACTGGAAAAGAGAAAAACATTGACTTCTGAATGTATAGCTTTAGAATTGAATGCTATTCGGTTGAATAAGCAAAATCGACTTCATCCTTAAAGCAACAAACCGTTAAACATACATTGGCTGGCTTATTTGGAACGTATAGCTTTTGTTTTAGGAGAATTGAAAGCTATTTAGTGGCTTGATACAGTGGAAATGTATTAAAATAATAGAAATAATGTATGAACTCACTAGTAAACCGTAAAAAAAGACGAACATGAGCAGAATGGCAAAAGTGAATCCGGCGAGAACACCGAAAAATTGCATACACAGGATCATTTGTGAAGTAGGGGATCAAATCATTTCTGAAAATTGAGATTATCGTTTTGGAAACTCTCTTTTACCTTTCGATTACCTTTGATAGAGAATTTTGCAAAAAAAAACAGCAACTCAATAGCAAAATTGAAGATTGAATCTTTTTATAGAGCTTTAGCGATTTTGCAAGAATCTGTTTTTAGAGAGCACTTAAAGAATGATAAAATATTCTAGAGCTATTGAGAAAACGAGTAGGAAAAATCTCACAGCTCACAATTCAAAAATTTCTCAAAGAACAAGTTTTGGTCAAAATTTTGCGAACATTCTTTCAAGATCCATAAAAATACTTGAAAATTTAGCTAATCAGGTGTTCTTTTAGTTTCGGAAGAGGCTTTTTCGATTAGAGAAAGAGAGAAAGAGAGGAAGGTCATAAGGAAGAGCTAAAAGAAGATCTCATGGAAGCATTTAATTAAACAGGAAGTCAAAAAAGAAAATTAAATGGAATGAACGCTGGATAGAATGGGAGAACTTTGAGGGAAATGAATGAATGTGTCGAAACAAAAAAATCACTTCAAATCCATTAAAAGCCAACACCAACGCGCTCTTGAACGCGCATATTTTTGCAACTTTTGCAACTCCAATTTTTTTTAGAAAATTAGTGATATCGAAAGTAAACAAGGCTAAAATAGTACAGATTCGATTATTAAAAATCATTTCACAACCGTTTTACATCCTTTGCATCAAATTTCACAAATCTCCTTTTTAAAACAAACTAGTGAAGATAAAATCTTATCTGAATGAAGAAAAATAAGAAGGAAAAATGAAGAAAAGAATAAAGGTTAGATGAACGGAAAACTTTCAACAAAACTTTGCAACCCTGCCTTATCCTAATCAATTTCTGTAGAGAACTTTAAAGTTTAAGCTTGTCAATGATACCTTAAATTCCTTTTTATTATAAAAGCAAAAGTAAAACTTTTACAGAACAAGTTTTAAACTTTAAAAAGAGCTTGTTTTTTGAAAGTTTTACTTTTGCTTTTGCTCAATATTTAATCGAGAGTAGACTCGCTTATCGATATACAGTCATGGACAAAAGTCTTGGCGGCTCCTGAGTGGCAACTTTCAAACGCGAATTTATGAACCTTTCCGAGAGACTATAAAAAAATTGTCACAAGTATTTTTGAGCATTTTTACTCTACTTTTAGCTATGACCAAGCATTGAAATCGAAAGTTTATTTTAAGCAACAAAAATGAGCGTAAACGACAAAAAGGTCACAAAAACAATGGACAAAAGTCTTGGCGACTGACTACAATACTCATTTTTTCTATTTTTTTGTGTATCTTGCCTATATCTTTGTAATCTTTTAATTCTTTTTTCAGATCCCTGGAGCGTATTTATCAACGCCAGACAAAAAAAGCAATTGTAGAAGCAAGAAATAGAGGAGAGAAAGTAAAGGAAATCGCGGAAAAATTCAAATGCGGTATGAGGACAGTTGAACGCATCACACACAACGCATATGCAACTGGAAACCTTCATCGAAAGCTCAAAACAGGCCGCCCACCGGTTACAACTCCAAGGGAGGATCATAAACTCGTTTTGGGTCATCGAGAAGAGCCGAAAAAGACAGCAACCGACGGCATGGCTTTCAAGAATCTTTCCAATAAGGCTATCTCGCGAAAAATTGTTAGCCGTCGTTTGATTCAAGCTGGATTGGTGACTAGAAGGGCTGCCAAGAAACCCCTAATGGTTGCCAGGCACCAAAAACTCAGGTTGGTGTTCGCGAAAAAGTACGCAAGTTGGACCGCCAACGATTGGGTAAATGTTATTTTCACTGATTAGTCAAAATTCAATCTTTTCCAACCGGATGGGAACCATTTGATTCGGAGACCTGTGGGACAGCGATTCAGCTCTAAATACTTGCGTCTGACGGTGAAATTTGGTCGTGGAGCGGTCATGGTATGGGGTAAAAAACTTTCTCTTGTTATGTATATTAATCTTGTTTTTTAGGAGCTATGGCAAGAAGTTCACCGGGTCCATTGGTCCTTCTCAACTCGACTCTTGATGCCCAGCGCTACAAGACGATCGTGGAGAAGAATCTTCTTCCTTTTGCGACCGCCAACATGGGACAAGGATGGCTCCTCTACCAGGACAATGCTCCTTGCCACAAGAGTCAATTGCTTATGGGCCGCACTGTTCGACTTGCCAGTGGAGGAAGAGCTCGCCTACCCGGATGGTTCCGCGCAAATCGTGTTCAACTTGTTTCAGCGCCTCCATATAGCCCCGATTTGAATGTTATTGAACACCTATGGGCGTTTATCAAGACGAAACTCACGGGAAGACGGTTTAGCTCTAAGGCGGATCTTTGGTACTTCGTACGGCGAGTTTGGGCGACAATTGCGCCACAAATTTTACGCAATCTAGTTGAGAGTATGTCCCGGAGGCTCCAAGCGGTCATTGCAGCTAAAGGCGGACCTACAAAGTATCGAATTTTTCGCCTCTATGTCTGTGTCGCCAAGACTTTTGTCCATTGTTTTTGTGACCTTTTTGTCATTTACGCTCATTTTTGTTGTTTAAAAAAAACTTTCGATTTCAATGCTTGGTCATAGCTAAAAGTAGAGTAAAAATGCCCAAAAATACTTGTGACAACTTTTTTATAGCCTCTCGGAAAGGTTCATAAATTCGCGTTTGAAAGTTGCCACTCAGGAGCCGCCAAGACTTTTGTCCATGACTGTATATCGATAAGCGAGTCTACTCTCGATTAAATATTGAGCAAAAGCAAAAGTAAAACTTTCAAAAAACAAGCTCTTTTTAAAGTTGTAACTTGTAATGAATAAGCACCCCATCTACCTTAGCGATACTTATCGACATCGAAAGTATCGATTATCGATAAGTATTAATCAGCTTTTTAAGGCATTCACCGATAAGAATTTGCTATGTATGAGATAGCAATCAAAAGCTGACATTCTTGGCTTTCCAAAGAAACAATTTGCAGACTGATAGCTGTTCTAGAAACCGAGATCCGAACAGTCAAACATGAGTTTGCCGTTTGTATCGATAATATCGATAAGCAAATCTAATCGAGCTTTTTTTTCTCTCTTTTTTGGAAAGGGACTTTTTCAGATTTGTGAGTGCTTTAAAGGATTCAAACAGAAAAACTTTATTTCAATGTTTTTCAAAAACAAAGACGATTTTCTGAAAGCTGTTAGCTAAACATTTATAGATGAATAAAGAACTATTGACATGAATGACGTCTCTTTTTGATTCTGCCCACATTCATCTATAAATAAAAAGTTTTTTTTTTAAATTTAGCGGATTAATTCTTGACTTGCCTTTTTTATCCTTTATAAAAGGGCCCAAATAAAGCATTATTTTCATTTTGAAGCGATGAAATATTTTCTTTATTTCTTATTTGCTCTCTTTCTCGTTCCCTGCAGCATTGCCTCAACGATTGGCAATCAATATGTACGTTTTTGTCAATGTAATTACTTGTGAACTAACTAAAAGACACACAGCATTGCCTCTATTAGAAGCAGCTCTCTAATAGAAGCTATTTCTTCTTCTAATTTACGAAAACTATCGTGGTTTTTTCCGTAGATTTTGTCCGAACAACTTGATTTTGATCTCATTCGTCGAGGAATCTGGCGTGCATTTGTTAAGAATACGTTTATCGGGTAAAAACTAAAGGAAAGACTATGGTAGATTTTGTAAACACATTTTAGTACTGCTTCTGCTAAAAGTCGCGGCTTCTAAAAGAGGCAATACGATATCTCTAAAATTTTCAACCATCACCAATCTAGGAATGTGAAACGGAGAAAGATTGTAAAGATGCAGGCTTGCAGCACTGTGTTCGACCTGATCCGACCCAAAAAGGACACTGCACGGTCATTGAACGTCGTCTAAAAGAATTTCCCATTTTTTAAATAAAGCATTGATTGCATTAAAATAGCAAAACATAAGTTAATTTGAATCAAATAATATTCAAATAATAAAAGCATGTCAAAATAAAAAGTTTCGCTTGTAAAACTTATCATTTCATAAGTTACTCTATTGGGGAATTGTTAGTTTAGATTTTTCGTGCCAGTAAACAATCCGAACAGAAATAGACTCTTGATCTATATTTAGCTAAAAGAAGCCGGAAATGTAAGAAATGAAGGCGGCTTGAAAATGAACTCGAAGAACTAAATGAACTCGTAGTTCGTGAATAAGTGACCGTAACCCCTACTTTATCGATTCCACCGCAAACGTGGTAACTAAAGCGACCCCTACTCACGCTTGGAGTGCTAAACCTACCCCTATCCACACTTGGGTAAGTAAAACAAAAGAATGGAAGTAACAGGATCCGAACCCTCGGCCACATCGTCTTTCGGTCGTTTAGGAGGGCCGCGCGTTAAGCATTTGGCCATCTCTGCATGGCAACGGTTTGGTTAGTCATGTTTAAAGTTAAAAATAATCTTTTCCATCAAAATAACATGGGCTGAAAAAACCTACGTACGTAATTTTTGATTAGGAACATGATACTGCAAACAGAATTGAAATCCGTGAATTCCCCGCAATTTTGGACTCAGATTTACTAACAAAAACAAAAAGAGTTTATTATCAAAAAAAAATCGAAATCGAAAATTACCCTATTTACTCGAATAGGAAGACCTCAATTATAAGACCGTCTCGAATAGAAGATGGGGTCTAGGAGGTGATCGAAGAAATAGAAGACCGTCTCGAATATATCAGGTTGGCAACTAAATAATGGCCCTTTTCAGTAAAAACAAAAAATTTATTAACAAGATGAACAAATATCAACATCAATCCAAAAGGTATTCTCCGTCATTCTTTATTACTTCTTTCCACTTTTGACGGAGCAACTGGATTCCTCTCTTGAAAAATTCTTCTGGTTGATCGTCAAAGAACTTGTGCTCTGAAATTCGGACTTCGTCAAGGTCATTGAACTTTTTCTCGGCTAGAAAGTGTTGCATCGATCGAAGAAGATGGTAATCACTAGGCCCCATATCCGGGCTGTATGGCGCATGAGGAAGAACATTCCAGCCCAACTCCTCGATTTTCTCCATTGTAAGTTTTGCCGTGTGTGGTTTTGCGTTATCATGGAGAAAATGAATTGAAGAGGGTTCGAGTCCTTGAGAGCGAATTGCTTGATCTACACGATGTAGTTGAGACGAATAGAGTTCTGAATTAACCGTTTGCGGGCTTTTTGAGAACCTCGAAATGCACCAATCCACGAGAACTCCACCACACACAGAGGAGAGTTTTTTTTTTTGAGTGAATATCCGGCTTCGGAGTTGGTTTTGGGTCTTCGTTTGTGCTAAGCCACTGTAGTTTTCGCGTTCGATTATCATAAAAGATCCATTTTTCATTAGAAGTGACAATGGAATCCAAGAAGCTTCCCTTTTCGCAAGTTTTAGTAGTATTCCAGCTGTGATAACACGAGTAGCCTTATTTTCTTCGCTCAATTCATGCGGAATCCACTTTCCACTGCGGTTACTTTTCCCCAATGGCTGAAGTCGCTTTTCGATTGCAGTATGCGAAAAGCCCAATCGATCCCCTAGCTCGCGTGATGTTTGACTTGGATCCCCCTTTGAAGCTGCTTCCAAAATATCGTTCTGCAGAAGTTCGGGTCGTCCTTGGCGAGGCTCATCTTCAAGACTTTCATCCCCTTCCTTGAACCGTCGATACCATCTCTTACATTGTGTTTCGGAAAGAGCTTCATCACCAAAAACTCGCAATAAATCTCTGTGGGATTCGGCAGCTGTTTTGTCTTGTTTGTAGTCGTACTAGAGACAGACACGCATTCGATATTTGAGATCTTCCATTTCTAAACAAAATTATTTGAAAAGTATCAAATCAAGGAAAGTAAAAAACGTATAATAATGCACCAGAAATTCAGTAATATTCAATTAACAACAAGCGAGGGTAGATTAAACGCAAAGATTAAAAGATTTTATCAAAAAAGGGCGAGGGCCATTATTTAGTTGCCAACCTAATAGGCCGATCTTATATTCGAGGTACCCTGTTTTTTTATTTTGCGAGAAAGTGGGCGTACTCAAATACGGGAAAAGAATAAAGGCATTTACCCAATAGGGTAAAAATATTATAATTTCATTCAATAGCACTATTTTTTGTATTTTTTTTGGTACTTTCCGTTATACTCCGCCATTTTTTTTATCTAATTATTTGCTCATTTTTTTAATCTCAAAAATGACGGAGTATAACGGAAAAGTACCATTTGTTTAGGTGATGAGAGGTGCTACAAAACGGAAAGCCTACAGTGCCGCCTTTAAATTCGAGGCCGTTCGTTTTTGTAAAAGAAAAACTCATATGGAATTAGGACTTTTAAGAAAGGCGGAAATCTCCGGCCACCAGCGATGGATCAACTTTTACAGTGGATTGTGACAGCTTGGGAAAGCCTATCTACCAGCTTAATCGGGAAGTCTTTCAAAAATTGTAGAATATCGAATGCTTTAGATGGCAGCGAGGTTGATCAGATCGTTTGTTTCTGCAAAGGAGAATCTGTTGAGAGTGGTCGATTCAAGCTGGATATTGCACGATTGGAGGGAAAATTGGCAAAACCTTGTCAAGATATCGACTTCAACGAGAATATAAACAATGGATATGAAAGTGAAAACTATTCAATTTCGAGCGCATAGGAACTTGATGGAATTTTGCAAGGTCCGGATTGACTAGCGGATGATATTGAAGCAAGTGAGAATGAAGAATAATGTTGTTATTAATTGTTGTTAATGTTGTTATTACAGGTTTGTTGATAAATTTTGTTGTTAAATGTTACCATAAATTTTCATAAAGATTTTTTTTAACGCTGGCTACTTTTCTGAAAATTTTCGTAAATGCAAAAAATAGAAAACTGGTCTTCTATTCGAGTAAATACGATAATTGTGCTTTAATCTTTAGCGCAGCACCGTTTAGTGGTCCGCCGGTGATGCCACACACAAAACCCGAGTACCCTGCCAAGTCCGTTTCCCTAGAAGTCGAACGTGACGAACGGAGGGGACGCATATCAAGTACGCCATAATGGAAAAATTTTTTGACGATAAATCAAAAAAAAAAATTAATAACAATTGTTATGTGTTTTCCAAATAAGAGAAAAAACAACAAAATTATGGATTCTGTCTGCACAAAAAAAAGTTGTCGTGCTCAACCCCCACCACAAGCAAAGACCGACTGTAAACTCTTTGTTCTCGGTTGTGAAGCGACCTGGAAAACTTTAGATCAAACACTATGAAAATTGAACAACAGAAACAAAATAAAACCGTCACAAAGACAATAAAAAAGCTAATTAAACATTAATTTTTCCAGCATCGAGGCGCCATCTAAAAAGAAATATTAAGTGTTTACAAACAATAGCGTAAAAAACGAGAAATCGCTAAAAAATAGTCTGTTTTTTTTACATCGAACCAGCTTCCTGACAGGATCGACCTGTTATAACCTATAACTTGAAGGTTTTGCCCCTTTAGTGTTACCGGCTAGAGTTCGGTGCAACAACTTTTTTTATGCAGACAGGATCCATAATTTTGTTGTTTTTTCTCTTAGTTGGAACACACACAGCAATTGTTACTAATATTTTTTTGGTTTGCCGTCAAAAATTTTTGAACTCCTTATGGCGCGTGCCTTCCATAGGCTTTGGGTCTATACGGAAACGTTAATGAGATAAAATAAAGAAATTTCAATAGAAAACAAAAAATACAAATTGATTCCTTTTGACGATTTAACTTTTAACACCAACAAAAAGGAATCAAGAATTCACGCAGCTGTCAAACAATTTTAAGTGTGAGGAACATGTTTTGTTGCAATAAAGAGTTGCTCAAAGTTTATTCCGAAATTTAGGCATAACATTCGATAGTCTGTGTTCCCCTCTCGGGACGAGGCGTCAAATAGCATTTGTTGCCACTCGATGAACAGCTGCTTCGAAATGATGGCTGTCCTGAAAACCGATCACGATTTTGGTTAGCAAGACCGATTTAAAGTTCAATCCAATTCCAACAGTGGAATCTCGTTAGTGACCTATGGAAGGGATTCGAGAAAAACCGGTCACTATCGAGGTTGAAAATGGTTCCGTTTAGCATCTAGGGCTTTCAAAAAGTCCGATCACTATCGAGGTTTCACTGTAAGTTGAAGCCAGACTTGCTGAGTGATTCTGATTAGAGTGCGCTCCTGTTGGTTAAACAAGTTAATTGGTTAAAAATTTGCATTTAAAAATTAACCAATTAACCGAGAACTAACCAGACAAAACGTTGGTCAAAGGACCGATTCATAGATCTGTAGGCAGATGACTGAATATCTTAGGTTTTCTTGGAAATCTCGTCGGCTAATAATTTACTATAAATAAGCGCGCGGATATTTATTTCTATTCGTTCTTTTTTTATTCATGGTTTGGTATTTGATTCAGCTAAGGTTGACGGATCGGATCGGATCGTGCTAGAACGATCGGTTGGACGGATCGGATCGGTTAGAACGATCGGTTGGACGGATCGGATCGTGTTAGAACGATCGGTTGGACGGATCTGATCAGATCGTGCTAGAACGATCGACTGGACAGATCGGATCGAGCTAGACCGAACGGCTGGGCGGATCGGATTATGTTATATCCTAATAACAAATTTTGCATTGATCCAGTGATTAATCAGACATTATGCAATTCATTATTTTTTAACTAATTTGTGTACATTTAATCAAATTATGCAGATTTAACCAAGAGGAGCTCACTCTAATTCTGATGGCATCCGTAAGGGTCTAAACTTTACTCGCATAATAACTTTTTGATTAACTAATATCATTGATGGTCACATCAATGTCACCATGACATTTTTCACGAAAAGATGCGCACAGATAAGGTGTGTTTGTTCGTTTCCATATCGTTAAGCAAGTCTGTAAAAGCTAAATTTTCTCCCAAAACTTACCAACAATCTTCAGAGTGCTCTTGAATGGAAGAGCATCGCATTTCTCAAAACAATACTCGTTAACCGACCCGTTGTAGCAAGTGGTCCCACTTGGACATCCCGTCGGGCCCACTTCGTACACAGCTAAACGAATGTCGGCCAATCTCCCGCTTTGCACTCACCGTTAAAAGCGAACGAGTAGGCTCCGTTGCCAAATGATGGATCATAGCCGATCGTTGGCTGAGGTGGTGGCGGACACGTTGTCCCGATCAGTCCGAATAGCTAAAAGGTAAAAGAAAAGTTTTTTTTTGCAACAATAGATGTAGTTCAAAACTCTTACTAACTAATTATTACCAAAAGAATAAAACATTCAAATTTTTTCATTATTATTATTTGATTACGATTTGATTACGATTGGATTACGATAATAATAATGAATCGCAGCTAAGGATTCAAACAGTAAACACTTTTGTTTTGTGTTTTGGCGATTTGTTTTCATAAAAACTATAACACTGCTTTATTCTTTGCCAACCTATGACACAGTTCTTACAATCTCGAGTAAAAAATTTGAATGTTTTATTCTTTTGACGGCTACTTGATGTACTAGAATCAAGGTTGGCTTTAGGAAATGTAGTGAAACTTTTGAAAAAGTTAAGCTTTTTGAAATGCTATATTTGATGAAATCTTGATAATCAAGTGACAAACTGACCATCAGAAAAGCGAAAATCACTCGATTCATCGTCACAATTCTATCCGGGGTTAAAGGTGAAAGCCATATCTTTGACGCCATACTTTTATAGCGCTAAATGTTTTTCGCTAGTTTCATTCCTCGCACAGATATGCAAACAATCGACTCTGCATCAGGGCCAGAGTCCATCATTCATTCCGTCACTCTCGCCCACTCGCTTATCCACTTGATTCTATTGATGCTTAGCCACTTCATTCTTTCATTCATCCTTCATCCTATTGATGGATAATTCGGGAATTTAGTGCTGGAATGCAATTTGATCTTTGGTTGGTTTCGTTTGGAAAATTTGCAAATATCATATCGGCGCAATCAATCCAATCGAGCTTTTTTTTGGTCATCAACAAATTTATGATCGAACATAATGAAGTGACTAAAACTACATTTGTTACGGCAGAAACACGCTAGATCTGTTGCACAGAGACTACAAAAAATACATACCAATCGTCATTCACTAATCGATTTACTTCAGCAATGATTGTGAAGTACCAACCAGGGTCATAAATGTAATGCTTTTAAGAGTTTGATAATGTTTTTAAACGCCTTGAAATGTTTTTTTGATCGTTTAAGTAAAAAACAAAAAAGGTTAACATATTCGAACCTTGTGAGCGAGTGGCACAAAAAAGCTTGTGAGCTGCACTATATATATCCACTGCGCTACTACTGTACTTATGCCATTGGAAAGTTCTTTTAATGAACAACAGGGACAACTTGTTTGTCAGAAAGAAATGGCTGAAAGAAAGTTGGAAAAACGTTTTCAAGAGGAAAGGTTTGCTAGAATCGATGATGGACTAGCTCTAGATTTCAAATTCCCTTCTTTTAGGCTTCAACTGAAATCACAATTATCTATCGATAAATACAACATGTTATTGATGCAAGTAAAGTATCGACAAAAACAGGAAATCGATCGAGCACAAAAAAGACACGTTGCTGAAGAAGAAATTCTTCAAAAAGTAAAATTGTTTATTTTCAAAAGCCTTTCCTATTTTAGAGAACTCAAAAAAGTGCGGCAAACTTTTTCCAAAAGTAAAACTGAAATTTTTATTTATGGAGACTTATGGAGAGGCAGTCAGGTATAGTCAGGCATTCTAGCTTTTTATTTATATAATTTAATCGTCAAATAAAACATTAAACAGCTAGGAAAGGTTTTAGAAAAGCACATCCAAAAGTGGGCAAAAGGTTGGTGTTGATACACTGAATGAGTATGGTGAAACGAGAATGAACTCCCTGGTGAAAAGACAAGAAAATGAAATGATTTCATTGAAAGAAGAACATAGAAAACAAGTATTTTCTTACTGTTCTTTTTGCGATTTGATATATTTTCAGATAAATATAAATTTCGAAGAGGCTTACAAAGATCAATTTGACATTTCTGAAGTCTCTGCGATCAACACAATCAGACCGACTGCTGACGAGAATAACGAGTATTTGTCGAGACATTTTTAGTATCTTTATCTTTTTATCTTTTTAAATATCTTTTTTAACTTTTAAAACTATCTTAAACTATCTTTGTTTTAGTAAAAACTCATCTTTGTAGACTAGGAAAAGTGTTATTTTAATATTCAATGGATGCAACGAGACAATAAATCTTTGAAATATAAAATGTACATACTTATACTGAACAAGTACAATTGCTGGTGCATGAACCAGAAAAGATATGGGGCTCGATGCTCGATGCCCTTTTTTTTCCTCATTTCACCAGGAGCAATTTCGTTTTTGAAGACATTTTTTCAAATTTATGATCTTGGAGTACGCTCTAAATATTGTAATCACATTGTCACACTCACTTAATCACTTAATCACACTCACTTAATCCTGTGACCAATCAATGGCGAAAACCACAAAGCAATCATTGAGAGTTAAGTTCATTTAAAAGTTGTTTTCAAAAAAAAAAACATGATTACCAATTGTTAAAAGCAAGCTAGTGAAATTGAAGAATTTTCTTTTGAAAGGAAAAACGAATTAAATGAATGCCAGAGAACTGTCAATTTATAAGAAACGAAGAGATAAGAAACAATGATTTATTCACTTTTCATCTCTCAACTTTTTCTGTCTGCAGCTTTCAACGTTTCTCTTTTCTTTTATCTTTCAAGAGGCTCCGTTTACCGGAAACGGATATCTTTTGCTTATTGTAAATTGTGACCACTTCAGAGCTTTACCAACGAAATTTCCGGGTCAATCTGTGCAAGCTCAAGATACACTACGAACAAGTAGATCCGTTCAAAATTGGCACCATTAACTAGTACAATATCAAATTTCTCATCTCGTTCACCAAAGTATAACAGACACCTAAATAAAGGCTTTGAATCTAATTAGAACGCATTCAATCCTAGATCAGAAGCTAATCACTATCAGATCTTTGTCACTCAAAACACTACAAAAATGTCTCGCTACTTATTGTTAACTCAAATCCTAAAAAACAATTCGTGAGAAGTTGGAAGACTTGAGAATTTTGAAGCTTATAATTTGCTTTTTCATTGCTAAAATTCTTTTTAATTAGCAAACGAACTTAAGAGGGAAGTATCATTAATATTGGGTTGGGGAGAATGAGTCGGCGCCGAAAATGAAAAAAATGTCTAAAACTTCTATTCGACTTTGTCAAATAATATGCGTTTGATATGAGTAGAATGGTTAACTAATTCTCTACAAAATCACATTTAAAAGAAAATTCAAACAGCGCCTCCGCTCAAGAAAAAGCCATTTTTTCACAAAAACTACAAACTGTGATCTAGAAAAAACCATTGGTGGGATCTTCCTGCAAATTTGGCAACTTAAGTAATTGAATGTGCTCTATCTTTTTTATATAAACACCAAAGAAGGTTTATGTGAAAGAAACTGTTCAAATGATGAGTCGGACTCTTTGCCATTTTAACCAGCTGCGTTTGGAAGTTCATAAACTCCACGAAAGAAAAGCTTTGTGGAATCTCTCAAAAGTGATTTTGTAGAGAAATAGTGGATCCTTTTGATGAAACCAAACGTATGTTTAAAGAAGGCTTTATGTGTGCAAAAAGTCCCTTTAAAGTTTGGCGCCGACTCATTCTCCCCAACCCAATAGCTTAAGAGCTATCAATGATAAAGAAAAAGCGACTCCAGTTTATTCATTGTCTTCTGTCTGTCTGCTATCGTCTGTTTTTTGAGAAATCGACTTTTTCAAGTATAATTTAAGTTCCAAATTTCAAAACTAGATTGAAAACTAGATTCGTGACTAATGCTAGCATTCCGCTTTGTTTTTTTAACATTCTCATCACAGAAAGAAGTTGCTTTGATCTCTTACACCAATGAAGATGCGATTTTGCCTGTGAGTACATGAGCTCCAGACTCAATCATTCCATAAAAATGAATATCCTGCACATTTAGAAAACCTTGCCAATCTAGAATTATTTTTAAACAATTTTGAATCCAAATACCTCACCAAATTCTCCTTAGCATTACTCTTTTTGGTTTTTTTAAAAATTTAATCATCTCAACGCTTTCTTTTTCCACAAAACAAAAAGCATAAAAGTCCACATTTTAATCTAAAAACGTGCATTTGCAAAGTATATTTTACTTTTGTTTAGAAATTTCGTAAAATTTGCAGAACTTTTTAATGTCTTAGTCATCGCGAATTTTCTCAACTGGAAAAAAAAAATTCAAGAAAAGACTTGTAGTGGTTAAAACACAAACAAATTTTATGGTTCGGTTGAGTTTTTTTATCACATGATAGAATTCAAAAATAATATTTGAATTCTGAACTTATCTCTTTCTTTGTTTTTTTTTTGCATTTGATCCATCTTCACAGCACAATTTCGAGAAAAATAAGCTCCTGCGTATTTTCGTAGGATTACAGTTGGTTGAATCGCCTTTAAAAGCTCGAAATTTTCTCTAATACCATTCTGAGAGCTCTGTACAAAAAAAAAGTATATTTATTCGACACGAATAATGAATTACAACATAATGGAGGAAATTTTTACCCCTATTACCCAAATGTTTTTAAGAAAAAAACCCATAATGATGGGAAAAAGAACCAATTTTTCTGGCCACTGGGATCGAACCCTTGACCCCTCGACTAGGAGACAAAACTCCTCTCCTATCCGGTCGGCTACGATGGTTCAATTAAAAAATTTTTACAATTCTAGAATTTCAAAGTAGAATAAAGTAAAAAACCATCCTTTCTGTAAGCAGAAATATGATTAAAACCTCGAAATGTAGTTGACCAATTTGTTTTGAATCGAATCATCGCCATCAATCCCAAAAATGTAGAGTAAAACCCAATTTTTCGAGTCTGACACATCATTTCTTAAATTATTTGACAAATAATTATTTGATAGCTTACCTATATAGTTGATATTGCTTTGAATTCCATTCTGAATTCCATTCTTTTTCTCAAACTTTTAAAGCTTTTGCATATTGTAGACTCTCTGCATCACAATGTCTGCAAATTGGAGTGATTCCCAAGTGCAATGGATCGATTGGGTTTCTGCGGCTGGACTTCTGCTAAACTTTATGCTTCTCTACTTGATAATGACTGATCGAAATGTGAGTTAAAATCGATTCCTGTTAAAGAGAGTTGGCCTAAATTCCTTTCTCTAAGATTGAATCAAAAAAGGATTGATTAGAGGTCAACTTTAGAAAAGTGGGGATGGATATCGACGGATATTGGTGATCATTTGTTGCTACAATATTTTCTATGCTTTAGTCCATTGTTTTGTTGCTGTGGTGAGTGGAAATTCTGTGGTACTTTCCCAGTTTCGGGAAAGGGTTCATTTACTAGGGAAGAGTGCTAGGTCACTTACTATTTTTCTTTATTTTCTTATCTAATTTTGCTCAGAGCAATAATGTCAAAAGAAAGTATGATTCTATGGCTTGAAAGTTTTGAAAGTTTGTCAAGTGGGGGATTCGAACTCACTACAAAAATGCGATCCGTTCCGTAAACAAGCACACTACTCGCTACACCACGATCCCCGTCGAAAGAAGCATAAACTAAACTGTGTATAGGAAAAAGTTTGATGTCAGAAATCTCGCGTTTTCGAGCTGTCCAGCAGATTTTGATTACAGATTCGGATTCCCCGTTCGATTTTCTATCGGATGGGCTAAGTCTCATTTCAAAATCCCACTGTGACCTAGTACTCTTCCCAAGTTAAGTAAGCTCGGGGTTGAAGTTAGAGCTGCAAGCTCGCTAGAAATAGCTCTATAAACAACTACTTCTCGGTGAACTTGTAACACCTATTCTAACCCGGACCGGCCTAGTAAATGTACCTACAACTGGCCATTAGACTGTGACTAGAGGTGATACTGAGAAGTATCGACTCTCTTATGTATCTAACTCATTTTCTCATTGTCAGGCAATTCTCGTCGATGAGACCGGCTACCTCGCATTCAGTTATCGATTTGCTGACTACGGCTTTTGGCCGGCTTATCTCGCAATACAGGTAAAGCTGAATAAATGATAAAGATAAAGGTATTCAATTTATTCAGTAAGCTGAATAAATTGAATATCTTTATCTGCATGGGAAAGCCAAATCAATCATCCTCAGGTTTTCATCGCTTCTTTCATCATGTCACTCTCACTTTTGGCCATTCATTGTTTATATCGATATGTGAAAATTACCGGGTGAGTTTTCATTTCTGAACTTAGATAAAAGAAAATTTAGACGATTCGCTTTCATGTTCAATCGGTGGTACTGCATCCTTTTCTTGGTCATTTGTCATTTTCTTTTTGCAATTTTTGTTATCCTATTTTCGAGTTTAACAATAATGGTAATAATATAACAGAAAATTGTCAAAGTCTCAATTCCAGCCAAGCCCGCTTAGAGATCAGATCAGCGAAATGGAGCTGAAAAAACGCTACAATTTGAGTATCATCAATCTTGGCTATATTGGACCAGTTTATAGGGTAAAGAGATTATAAATAATCAAATTTGAAAAGTTTAGACAATGAACCAGCAAACAGGTCAATGGGATTATCGATGGAAAGATATTTTTGGGGTATTTGGTTGTGACAGTCTGCAAGTGATCGCCTATATTGCAATCTGTACATTTGGACTTAAGCTGTGAGCGAGAAAACACATTCTAATACAATTTTTCTAGATCATTGCACAATTGAAAATGTTATTCAAGTTAAGAATTAGTCAACGATATCAAATTGGGTTGATTTAATGGAAATTGATGCCAGTTTTCTAAAATTGGTGTCCTTTCGAAAACGAAATTCAACTGGAACGTACTCTACTTCAGTAGGATTGGCTTAGAAAGCTTCAGTAAAACTTTTAAAGTCAGATAAAGATATTTGTGACTTTATTATGCTAAATCTTGACCATTCCATCACAATTCCATTGAACTTAAATTTCCATCACAATCCTAAACTCTTTCAGTTACTTTTTCGTCCATCGAGCGCTCATCAGTCCAAAGGCAAAAGCAATGAATATTCAACTGATGCGCTTGCTTTTTGTTGAGGTGCTTATAAAAACCAAGTTTGTAAATGGGTACTTTTGTGTTATCTGGGAAAAAATCTCAAAAAAAATAAGCTGGGCGGATTGATTGTCAAACTTCCGTTTGTCTACAGATGAATGAACTTGAGAATCGTGACGAACTTGAGCCTTGAATCCTTGAACCAATTGTTCACCTGAATGACACGAATGGAGTCTGGAAGTCAAGCGTGGCTGGAAAGTTCTATTACTTTCTGATGACGCTTTGGCAGCTTCGCATACCTAAATAACAACATTATTATTAAAACCATCAAAAAATAACATCTAAATATAGAAAAGAGGAAAATAAGAAAAAGAATCATAACGAATGCTCAAAACGGCCACCAGAAACTTCGATGCATTTCTTGTGAAGTTTCTGGAAGTTGGCGCAGATTTGACAGAGATTTGACAAAGATTTTGATCTCAGGCTCATTTCTCAAATGATCTGTTGACTTGATTGAGATTGTAGACACATTGATTGCATCTTCAATAGTATTGATCCGATCCTCGAGATTGGAGCGATATTCGATCACCTCTCGAACAATTCGGCACTTGAATCAAGCCATTTTTGACAAAGTAGATGATTGTATCCTTTCCGAAAGTTTCATTTTGAAGTAGAGTGGGGGAAATTGTTTTCATTTCAGGCTCTTGAATTCCATTTTTTCTCCTTTATTGAACTAATGTGAATTCTAATGTCAAAAAAGCGATTTTACTATAACTATAAAACGTCTATTGACATCCTCAAGCTAATTTTTTACTGAGATAACACAAAAATATCTGTAAATGAAATTTCAGGCAATTGCTCCGCTAATCTTTGAGTTTATCCCGTGCTTCTCGGTGATGTGGGGAGGATTTTTTGGTATGGTAATAATAAGATCATGAACAAGTTTGATTATGAATCTTTTTTGTACAAAAACTGGAAATTTGTGCATTTTGTAGTAAGATTCTTGTGCTGACCCACCAAATTTCAAACTAACATTTAGGCTCTCCAATGAGCGATGCTGCCTACTATGTGCCGATCTTTTTCTCGTGTTACCCGGCAGCTGAAGCGCTCATGACCATTCTTGGTTTCAACGTTCGTTTGTTAATTGAAAAGAATTTTAGGAATGAAAAACAAATTATAAGCTTTTCTTCAATTTACAAGTACAACATAAAGAAAAAGAATGTAAAAAAAAGGAAGCCTTTCAGGCATATCGCCGCCGAGTTTTCCGATTGAAGAGTTCGGCGATCCACACCACCGTCTCATCGTCTTTTGGGTAAACAAATTAATCATAGTTTATCTTCAACACTTTCAGAAAACACACAACAAACGACAGCTGATCTGTGAAGAAAACAGAAACGATCAAAATAACAGATCATCTATTTTGTTTGGCCTCATTAATAAAGTTTTTATTCGACGTTTGCGTAATGCCTACATCATATTCTAACACATCCTAAGTGCTGAACCTGAAGTCTTTCTTGTTTAATCTATTCTTGGCCTTTTTCTTTTGATTCTTTAGTGATCCAAATTATTCTTTTTTCAGAAAAACAGACTCATGTCTTCATGGAGTTCAAAAGAAAGCAAATATTAAATACTTTACGCAAAGAAAAATACTTTAGTTGCTCAATGGAACGTGTATTTTGGGGGAGCGCACAAGCGCTCGCCATCTGGCACACGGGTGATTATATAGTGAGAAAGCAACCACCAAAGTCGGTTCAATTACCCAAATTTGAAGTTAGTATGAACCCCGGTACCTTACAAAAGTGTCTCGAGGAATTTTAGAACAGATTTCCATCTTGGGAAGTCCAAAAGTCTCACCCGAAAGAATCTCTCCACTTTGCCACACTATGACCTTGTAATTTGTACTGTAAGCTCCAACAATAAAGAAATTGAAGTTTAAAATTCGAAAAGCAATCCATTTACCTTATTATTTGTGCAAAAGCTAATTTCGAATCGATCGGCAAGAAAAAACAAAACCAAAAAAAGCTTCAAATCAACTTAGATAGGATTATAATAAATGTGTATCCCTGTCAACCAGAAATAAAATAAATTCAAAACCACAGTACACACTGGTTACAGTATATCAAAGATACAATAAAGTATAAAAAAAACAAAAAATTGGGCTCGTCCGGGGATCGAACCCGGGACCTCTCGCACCCAAAGCGAGAATCATACCACTAGACCAACGAGCCATGCCTCGACGGGCTGAAACGGGGGTGATCCTTTGGATGTTCACATTCGATCGAGGAAAATCTTGTTTCGGCGAGAAGGAGAAATTTAAGGTACTCTCCCAAAAAATCCGAAAGGACTTTTCCACCAACCCAATATAAACCCAAGAAGAAGAACCCCAAGAGGATCGCGCCGATTTAATGTGTTTTGTTGAAAGAGAGTTGGTTAAGTCAAGTTTATACGGCACATAGAAAAAGATTCGAAGGCAATGAAGTAGAAGGGAGCCGAGAGAAACGAAACAAAACCATTTTAGAGATTTAAACAAGAAACATGGGCAGAACAATATAAAAAGTAGGGAACGAACGAGGGGAGAGGGGAGACTTTGAAAACGTGCTACAAGAACATAATAATTTTTACGAAGGGAGAAGAAAACTTAGCGGGACTCGGCATAGAAGCCGGACAATATTCACGAGTCCATCGGAATCCCGAAAAATGAAAAGAATGGCAAAAGGGGAATTTTGTGCGGGGTACGGTAGAGTATTCACGCTTTCGAAAGCGAGCCGCGCCGCTTTTGCGCCGGTCCCTTTAAACCGCACGTAAATAGGATTCTAACTTACCGTAATAATTCTAATAGAAGACCATGGTCTTCTAATTTTCAACCCCTTCTCCAAAGGGTCTTCTATTAGAGACTGGCCTTCTGTTAGAGACTGGTCTTCTAATTTTCAACCCCCTTCCCAAAGGGTCTTCTATTAGAGACTGGTCTTGAATTTGTCAAAGCTTTAGAGAACGATTTTAGGAAGCAACCCTTTTTAAAAATCAGTCACATTTGTATCATCACTTTATTCACTTAGTTAAAGCAACAATTAACAACAATAACAACAAATAATTATTAACATAAAACATAAAACAATTTGAAAGGAGCAAATCCGTTAAAAAACCTCAATTTAATTTTCATTAATGTCATTGATTTCAATCGAGGCATCGCTTTCGTAATCCTTGTTTTCCTCGTCTTCGCCCAAATCAATTTCATCCAATAATTGAGCAGCCATCTCATCATTTCGGGCTTGCAACAATTTGGAGGCCGCTTCTGGAACTGCACCGTTGGGCTAAAATAAAAACACTAAATACATTAAAAATCTTATAAAGTAAAAAGCAGCTAAAATTTTACTTACTTTGAAACAGGAGATTTGATCGTCTTCCGATCCATCAATAGAAAAACCGTAATTCCGCAGGATTTGAATGATCCAGCGATGAGATCCTTATCCAAATCATTCCAAGCATCGGTGATCCATTGATGGAGCTTTGATATTACCTCCTTTTGTGGTTTCCTGATCTCCATGCATCATCCAATCGTCGTAGTAGCTTCGGATTTTGGCCTTGAAGGGATGATTTCAAACAACATCTGGTGCTTGAATAAATTTTGTGCACCCTCCTGGAATTACCGCCGAGTCCATTTTAATTGCTTTAAGTACTCGGTTCGTCGAGCTCGAAATGTGACAGCGAAAGCTGTTCCAAACCAAAAAGCACTTGAAAAGTCCAGCATGTCCAAAGGTTCTCTTGAGAAAGTCGGCCGTCAGATCATCATTCATCCATGTCGTTCGCTCCCAGACAAGATTCAATTTACCTCCAAATCGCTTCTGGATGACCGGATCAATTCGTTTCCGTGGCAAAAGAACAAAAGGCTTGCACTTGTAACCGTCGGAGCGCGCCGTAAGCATCACAGAAATTTTTGTCTTTTCATGTCCACTTGATCGAACTGAGACTTCATTTGCTCCTTTTTCATCAACACATTTTCCGCCAATTGGATCAAGGAAGACGGCCGTTTCATCACAAGCGTAGATGTGTGTGTATTTGTTCTCCTTTTGCATCCGATTGAGATACATTACGAAATTGACCAACACATCAGCATATTCGTGGGGAGGCTTCTGACAGATTGACGTTGGAGTTCTCATTGAAAATCCATGACGCTTCATGAACTTTTGAAGCCATCCCAATGAACAATCGACTTTGATATCGTTTTGCTCACAAAAACGCTTTACTTTTTCTTGGACCAAACGCCTCGAGACCTTGTTTTTCTTTGCTTCGGACCCATTTCCACGTCGAGTCCACAGTTCCACGTCGAGTTGCGTATTTGTGAGGGTTCGGCCACTTCCTTTTAACCTCTCGTATGATTTCCCCATCTTTCGCAATCGTTTTTCTTGCGAAATCCATTCGCGAATCATCTTTCTGCTGACTTGAAACTTTGTGCTTGCAACATTCTTTGAGATCGTCTTTGCAAATTCAATTGTTTCTAACTTAAACTCGATCGAATATGCCTTCCGTTTGTTTCCATTCTTGAGCAGTTCCGCTTCGAGAGCCTCCAAAGCATTCTCCGAATCATGATTCATCTCGTTTTCATTCTCCTTTTCTCGCTCCTTGAAGATTTCAAAGTCGTCTCCTTCATCTTTTCGAATATCTCGATACTCCTCCAGTGAATCCGTGCGAATTGGCAGCGCTCAGCCATCAGCCCTGAAAATAAACACATTATTTATTTTAAGACAAGAAACAAGAATTACAAAAAACACTAGTAGGAAAGAAATAATAACTTTGCACAATGATTTTTACAAGAAAATCTGGGTGGTAGCGGGATACGGTAACATAGTGCATTTTAAGAGTTTGGGTCTTCTATTAGAGACTGGTCTTCTAATAGAGACTGGTCTTCTATTTTTCAACCTCCCTTCAAAAGGGTCTTCTATTGGAGACTGGTCTTCTAATAAAGACTGGTCTTCTATTAGAATTATTACGGTATGTGTTATATCTCAAAAAATCACCCGTCCCCTCTACTTTAGTTTGATACCCAAGCGCGCAGAAACAAACGTACTGGGGTTGAGATATGAGCCTTTTTTTGGAGGGTAAACTTAGACTACGCGGGATTCGAATCACTACAAAAATGCGATCCGTTCCGTAGACAAGCACACTACTCGCTATACAGTGCGTTTCAAATTCTTAAACGCACCCTCTAAAATAGCGGATTTTGCATTTTAACCACCGCTACAACTATTAATCTTTTTCTATTAGAAAGAGCATGTCTTAAAACCTAAATAACACGAAAAAGAAGCATACTGTAAAAAGTAAAAATTTTCAAAATAGAAACTTTTTGCTAAATCGACCGTTTCAAATTCTTAAACGCACTATGAAAATATTTTTATTTATCGACACAAATTAAAAATCAAAGGTTAAAAATCAAAACTAATAATCTGTACACGCACCAGAACGATTAATTACTTGAAAAATGCGGTCTGGCATTGAATTGATGAGGTTTTGAAGAGCAGAGACGTCGAGATCGCTCCAGGCCGAAAAAAGTGCTGCTTTAAGTGTAGAAACGTCTTGAAACTGACGATGATTCTTGTAGACAGCTTGGACAAGTATTTCCCATAAATTTTCTATCGGATTGAGGTCAGGAGACTGAGCGGGCCAGTCCAAAGTTGCAATGTTGTTGCTGTTCAGCCAGTCTCGGGTGTCTCCGGCTCGATGAATTGATGCGTTGTCGTATTGAAACAAGTCCGGAACGGTTGGATTTAGGAGCAAAAACGGCAACAAGCAATTGTTCAAGATATCTATCTAGTCATCCGATTCGAAACCATCTTCAGAGCGACCGTTCCATCAGCACAAAAGGCGGCCCAAACCATCACAAAACCACCGTCAAAGTTTTGAGTTCCAAACACCATCGGATCACGTCGAAGATCCTTCCAATAGTAGTCGACGCCATTGGGACCATCCCAATTTCATTTCTTCTCATCGGAAAAGATCACCTAAACGCTAAAAAAATAATAAAACATAAGCGGCTTTCTAACCATAGATCAATCCTGATTCATATGAGCCTTGGCGAGCTCCAATCGGGCTTTCTTGTGCCAAAGCTTCACGACCGGCTGCATGTTCAATAATTGTCGATCGATATGTGGATTTTCCGTGACGACTCGCCAAATTGTCGACTTCGAAGCGTCGATTTTCAGTTCTGTTTTCACTTCATTTATCGTTTTTCCGTGGATTTTGTTCACAATATGGCGTCTAGCTCGCGGCGTAAGCTTGGTTTCGGTCCTGGCTTCTTCTTTGGTGCAGAAACGAACTCGAACTTTCTATAATTTCGCACGGCAGAGTCGGATCGGCCAAAATTTTTTGCGATTTTCCTTATTCAGTCGCCAATCCTCAAACGGGCATCAATCTGCCCTTTATCATAATCCGTGAGCAGCTTTCCGTGTGCCATTTGCCTGGAAATTAACAAAAATTATAAATTTAATAAAAAGATATGCACAACAAAACGAAAAATTTCAAATAACAACAGCAAAGGCAGGTGCGTTTAAGAATTTGAAACGGTCGATTTAGCAAAAAGTTTCTATTTTGAAAATTTTTACTTTTTACAGTATGCTTCTTTTTCGTGTTATTTAGGTTTTAAGACATGCTCTTTCTAATAGAAAAAGACTAATAGTTGTAGCGGTGGTCAAAATGCAAAGTCCGCTATTTTAGAGGGTGCGTTTAAGAATTTGAAACGCATTGTATGACGATCCCGTCGAAAGAAAAGCATAAACTAAGCTCAAGAGTGTATAGCAAAGAGTTTGATGCCAGAAATCTCGCGTTTGCGAGCTATTCAGCAGATTTTGATTACAGATTCGGATTCCCCGTTCGATTTTCTATCGGATAGGCTAAGTCTTGTTTCAAAGATCTCACGGTGACCCAGTACTCTTTCCAAGTTAAGTGAGCTTGGGGTTGAAGTTAGAGCTGCAAGCTCGCTAGAAATAGCTCTATCAACAACTACTTCTCGGAGAACTTGTAACACCTATTCTAACCCGGATCGGCCTAGTAAATGTGCCTACAACTGGCCATTAGACTGTGACTAGAGGTGATACTGAGAAGTACCGACTCTCTTATCTATCTAACTCATTTTCTCATTGTCAGGCAATTCTCATTGATGAGACCGGCTACCTCGCATTCAGTTATCGATTTGTAAAATTTTGATAATCTAGGTCTCATTTCGATTTGTCACCTTGATTTCGTGACCTTCCGTTGTTAATCGAATAGCGTTTTGTTCTTGTGCCTATCAAGGGATAGAGCAAGGCTGATCTCCCCCAGATTTCCATCTTTTAAATCAATTCACTCAAAGTCACAGTGTTTATTGTTTGTTTGTACTTGTTGTCAATTTAATGTGAAGTTAAATCGAACTTTATTGCTTTGTAATCGATATTTGACGCTCTTTCGCGGCCACGGTAGTGCTCGCGACGGATTTCGATTTAGATTTCGAGGATTTTTTCGAGGGTCGACCGAGCACGAGAAGGGTTGTTAAGCTGAAAAGCTTTTGGATCAAGAATCAGACTACATTAGTACATAGAATCAACCTTTCAATCTAAACCCTACCCATTTGCTATCATCAAAACGAGCGGCACGATCGTTTTGATCAAAAATAGAGGCACTGCTTTTGAGAGGCTATGCAACCATGCATCGCCGATCAATTGGAAAAATATGGCGGTTCCGGTTGAGATCGCTGTGAAACCGTGGCTGAAACACATCTAAATCTCAATTTTGAGCAAGAATATGTTAGTTTTCAAATACCACATTTTAGAGAATTCATTGTTTTATAGGTACAGTACTGGACAATGAAATATCATATTTAAAAAACGATCGTCACTTTCGCGCGTCTATAACTCCCTTGTCTTTGAGCTTAAACTATTAGTGTTATGCATTTTCTGAAAGCTCTTTTCAAAGGCTACACAATGGTAATATTAATATTTAAAAATATGGTAAAGACAAGGGAGTTACAGACGCGCGAAAGGGACGATCGTTTTTCAAATATGATATTTCATTTTCCAGTAGTGTAAATGCAACGCTTAAAGTCTAGACCTTGAAAGCCTGGTAGTCAAGACCAGGTTCAAGCCAGGACTGGTTTTTGACTCTGACAGTTTTCTAGAATTTCCCAAATTTCCCAACTGCTAACCCACCATGACTGTGAGCCGAAAATGCGCCCGATTGATCGCTGGAGCGCTTAGCTTTTTCTAAAACAATATCTCAAATAGTAAAATAGGGTAGGCTGGTTGGATTATCATATACCATTTTCGACTTGATTCGCCAGAAAGTTGTCAAATCAAGGAGCAATCCGACACAAACAATAACGAGAACTGCAGTTTGATAGATCACTATCAAAATCGCCCACAGGGGTCCAAAAGCGACTGCCATGAAGGTCCACGGGGCGTAAAAGATTACGTTACCAGCTGAATCATAAATTTAGAAATAGATTTAGAAATTGTTGATCAAACGAACGAGATAATTGAGCATAAATAACCCCGGTCGATGGCAGGAGAAGAATGAATCCGACTTGCAGTAAAGCAAAGGAGTTTATTTTCTGAATGAATGTGATAAACTTTAGTCTTAGGCTTAGGCTTAGGCTCAGGCTCAGGCTTAGGCTTAGGCTTAGGCTTAGGCTTAGGCTTAGGCTCAGGCTCAGGCTTAGGCTTAGGCTTAGGCTTTGCCTCTTACATCATAATATTTCCCCTCCAAAGCGCCGGCGAAGAAACGATTGACACTCAAAAAGAATTGCGCAAGAATCATGCTGAAGAGAAAGGAAACGACGATTGGGGTAATTGCGAAGTTCATGTATTCTAAGAATAAAAGATCTTCATCACCTCCGAGACAAGCATTTCTGAAATTTTTCTGAACCTTCTGTCAAAAACGATTCTCTCTTGCTCAAGAGCTGAAGTCAGAGCCCAAAACTCTGTGATACCTACAGAGTAAGTCAGAAGAAAAGTACAGCACTCATAGTGTTGTGCTTAACGCATCTTTTTGGCTTTCTAAGACAATACATTAAGCTGAAAAGCCCAAGCTGAAAGGAAAAACAACAATTAACCATAAAATCTACGCTTAATTTTACATAGAATAGAAGAATCGTAACATTTTTGAATGACTTTAACAACTTTAGCCGAAAAGTACAAAAAATGCTATTCAACACGATGCTGAGAAGCAGTTAAATTCGAGTTTAGGGCTCCTAAAAATCGTCTTTTTCCGTCTTTTTCTGGATTCCCTATAGATATTTATACATTAAGTCAGAAGAAAAGTACAGCATTTACTAAACAAGTTATCAGAAAAAAGTGAAGTTTTGTTGATTCAGCTAGTCGATCCCAACCGCGACCCGAAACCAATCGGCATCGAAACGGAAAGAGGACAAAATTTGAGACAAAGGTTTGCTAGCAGCAAAAAGATCTAATATGCATATTTAGCCGTGTAATTACAGCAATAATACAGGGTGCGGCATATACAGGGTGCGTCATAATTATTGCAACAAGAGTTCAAAGACCGTTTGTGATGTCAAGGATGTGATGTCATGGACGTGTAAAGCCAATAACAATCAAAATTGGACCTTCATGCAAGATGGAGCTCCCGCTCACACGAAGAAGACGGTTCAGGACTGGTGTGTGGCCAACTTTCCCTCAGTGATCACCAAGGATGAATGTCCTCCAAACTCACCGGATCTCAATGTGATGGACTTTTCCATTTGGGCAATCTTAGAGGCTAATGTCTGCTCTTTGACCAAAGGATGGAAGGCGACTCCTCAAGATGACATTCGGGCCGCAGTGGAGGCATATCCGAACCGATTAAGGGCTGTTATCAAGGCAAAAAGGCGGTCATATCGAAGATCTCTTGTTTCCTTATTTGTTACTGTTAAATAAAGCTATTTCTGTTTAAAAATCTTCTTCCAGTGAAACTTCTTGGTGTGCAATGCCTTGAGTATCTTGTTGCAATAATTATGACGCACCCTGTATAGTGTTGCGCTTAATGCATTTTTTGATTTTCTAAGACAATACATTAAGCTGAAAAGCTGAAAAACGACAATTAATCATGAAATCTAAGCGTAATTTTATATAGAATAAAAAAACCGTAACATTTTTTAATGACTTTAACAACAAAAGTACAAAAAATGCTATGCTGAAATGCTGAAAAACAGTTAAATTCAAGTTTGGGGCTTCTAAAAAATCGTTTTTTTCGTTTTTCTGTCTTTTTTTGCATTAATACGTTTTTAGAGTTAATTACCATAAAATTAAGTGCTTTTTGAGCTCCATTATTACAAGCGCGAGGTTATCGTGGCTAGCAAAAATGGGCACATTTTTTCAAGAGCAGCAATCGCGTTTAAAGTCTTATATGGAACGAATGAAGTTTTAAATTTTCACGTAAATTCATGACTATGTTCAAAAGGCTTTGGTGCTTGTGAATACTTTCATTCAGTCAGTTCAGATCAAACAAGGTGAAAAAGCCAGCACCTAACCTGCCATTGCTTTGTCTGATCTAGTCACGAAAAGGGTACCGTAATAGTAGTACAGCCCAAGCTTTGCCTAAATTCCTCGAAATCTCTCGAACCGCTTATCAGAGCCTATCGATGTGGGGTCGGAAAATGTAGCTGACGATGAGATCTGCTGGGGGATTAGAGTGTTGAGCTTCTGGGAAAACTTGGAAACTGTAAAATAGTCCTCAACACGGCTCGAACTACTATTCGAGAAAAATAGAAAATTCGAGTCGTTTTCGAGGACTCAATCTATGCACTCACTTGTTGAAGATACAAGCAATTTCAAAATAGAACTGAAGACTCATCAGACTTCGTAGGAGATGCTCGAGAAACAGAAAATAACCGCAAGCTTTTGAATATGTGCTCGAATTTTGTCGGATATGAAAGAAGGCGGCCAAGTTCACCACCCAACAGATGGTGCCGAGCTGGAATTCGTTGTTTCAAATTGTATTTCCAAACAACCATAACTAGTTTTGTTAGTTTCAAAAAATGTCTAAAATAAGACTAACTTGAATACAAATTTGACTACAAACTTGAGTATACTTGACTATAAACTTGACTACAAACTTGTCTACAAACTTGACTATAAACTTGACTACAAACTTGTCTACAAACTTGTCTACAAACTTGACTACAAACTTGTCTACAAACTTGACTATAAACTTGGCTACAAACTTGGCTACAAACTTGAGTATACTTGACTATAAACTTGAGTATACTTGGCTACAAACTTCTCTACAAACTTGACCACAAACTTGTCTACAAACTTGACTATAAACTTGACTACAAACTTGTCTACAAACTTGGCTACAAACTTCAGTATACTTGACTATAAACTTGACTACAAACTTGTCTACAAACTTGACTATAAACTTGGCTACCAACTTGAGTATACTTGACTATAAACTTGAGTATACTTGGCTACAAACTTCTCTACAAACTTGACCACAAACTTGTCTACAAACGTGTCTAGTTTCAAAAAATGTCTAAAATAAGACTAACTTGAATACAAATTTGACTACAAACTTGAGTATACTTGACTATAAACTTGTCTACAAACTTGACTATAAACTTGACTACAAACTTGTCTACAAACTTAACTATAAACTTGACTACAAACTTGGCTACAAACTTGAGTATACTTTACTACAAACTTGTCTACAAACTTGGCTATGAACTTATTCAGTTATTCAGCTGTATTTCCAGTTGAACGTTTTCAAACAAGTATAACTGGTTTGGTTAGTTTCGAAACTTGTCTAAAAACAAGACAACTTCTCTACAAACTTGGCTACAAACTTGAGTATACTTGACTACAAACTTGACTACAAACTTGTCTACAAACTTGTCTAAAAACAAGACTAACTTGACCACAAATTGACTACAAACAAGTTTAACTTGGTTCCAAATTAGGTTGAATTCAAAAGTAGGTTGAAATTTGTATAACTTTAGATCAACCCACCAAAAAAATCGTCACCGCCACCCAAATATCGGTGCTCGTGTTTGCTAATAGTGGGTTTTCGTCTTCGCTGGACATTGTTAGCCAAATAACTTCTCGAATTTATTCAAATAACTTCTCAAATTTAGACATAACTTCTCGAATTCAGGCAAATAACTTCTCAAATTTTCGTATCTACCCAAATGAGTCAACCAATAGACCAAAACCATAAAATTACCTCCAACTTTTGGAGGTAATTTTGTGTTGGAGGTAAAGTTCGAGGTTAATTTATGGGTTCGACAAAAAAAAACGGAAAAAACGTTCAATTTCGTTTTCATTTCCTCAACCCTCAATTTGCAAAAAGTAAAGGGGAAATCAAATAAAAGCTTTTTCGTATTTCAAATCTAGAATGGGTTCAATATCCCGAAAAATTAGTTTTTTCTCCGTTTTCCTCATTTTTGAATCTTTTAGCCATATCAAAATAGGAACCGTATTGGAATTATTAGATCAAAATAGGAACCGTATTGGAACCGTATTGGAACCGTAGAATTTCGGTGCTCCGATTTCACTAAAACCATTTGAAGGGTGAGACAGATTCGAAATTGTTTGTTGTTTGTTCTAAATACAATGTTGAAAATAATTGAACTTTAATTTGCTGCATTATCTTATCAAAGCTGGATACTTTCTTTTAAATCTGGGGAGATTAGCTCGTTCTTAAATCGACATGACTCGAATGACTCTCAACTTTGTAAGGTTATATAAAGATTCTGGAAGCCCGAATCAGTTAGAAAATGGGCTCGGCTACAGGAGAAATATTCAAAAATCAGCTCGCAAAATTTCAAAAGGATTCATTGAGTTCTCGCTGAGCTAGACCCTCAGAAGATTGCAAAGATTCAAAAATTTTGACTGTTCTTTGCCAATTTCTTTGACAAACAAGGAAATGACCTTGAAAGTTTCGGATAAAAGAAATGCTTTTTTGGAAGTTCTAACAGATTATGTTTATCCAAAGTTATACAAAGTTGAAAAAGCGATAGTGACGTTGAAGATCCAGAACAACGATGATGAGAAAGCATGAGATTGAGAGAGCCGGGAGAGATGAACTGCTGTACCGAGTCTCAGTCGGTCTGCGCCATTCCGACGCATCTCGCGGATCTAAAAGCTCATTGAATCAAACGAGAAATGGATATTCGATGAATAAAAGTATCTAATCATCTACTAAACTTTAGCTCTAATGTTTTCGAGCAGCAGGAATGTTCCAAACGGACCTTAGAGCCTGTAAGTTAGTCAAACCAGAGCCAGGTCAGGAACTTTTCTGATCTAGAACTGCAGTAAAGTCTCCTCAGTACCTGGAAGACCTGGAACACGCTGAATGAACGAAATTAATTCAATCGATTTCATTCAATGAATGAAAACGGAACTTTTCTTTTTACTTATAGAAAAGAAAACCCCGAACTCACCGTCTCCGGGTTTTGCCAAAACGATTGCTGTCAGTAACAAAAGACCCAGCAATTTTTGAAGCATTTTGGCTACGATTGATTGCTTTTAGGTTGGAAAATAATATAATATAGTCTGTAATCTCTGCAGTCCAAAATGTGATCAAAATGGTGGAACGAGTCGGAAAAAATGGAAAATGGAAAATAGAAAATGGAAAGAAAATGGAAAGAAAACAATTGTTTTTCATTTTTTTTAATATTCTCATGTTTATCTCATCAGGAATAAGCACTGGAATCTCCTTCAAATCCGACAGTAATAATAGCCCAAGTATTGTCCGTGCCAATCAATAACCATTGTTTGTTACCACTGAGGTTAGGAAAGGCAATTTTTCCAAGATACATTTGCGAAACAGCTAATTCCTAAGAAATATTGGTGTTCTATTGATGAGAACAGTAGAACTTGCCAAAAGTTGCTCTAGAAACTTGGAAAATAAAAAATACCAGGAAAATGGAAACAAAAAGAACAAAAACAATTGTTCTTTTTTGTAGCTTGCTGTAGCTTACTGTTTGTCTACATTTTGTCTTGCTAAAGATTTCATGTAATGAAAATGAGCGCGGTAGGGCGTTGTACAACAATTGTACAAAGTTCCTTGTGCTGTTTTCCATTAAACTTAAAAAGTACTTAATATTTCTCAAGTTTACCTTTTCTGGGATCTCCTGTCGACTCTTGAAGGGCATCTCACTGACGATTGATCGTAAACGATCGAACCATTGCCGATCCAAGTACTCGTCGATCCAAGTACTCAGCCACCACTCCTTCCGAATCTTTGCGCTCTTCTGCAAGTTTAGAAAGTGATATTAGATTATCAGCTATCAGAATAATGAAAGGACATCAATTTCTCTTCAACTTTATCACTAAAACAGCTAAAAAAGTCGCCATTCTCATGTCTGTCTCATCAGGAATAAGCACTAGAATCTCCTTCAAATCCGACAGCCGTAATAATAACCGAAGTATTGTCCATTGTCTGTTATCATTGATGATTATATATCATGATTCCTGTAAACGTTGTTTCATTGCTGAATGTATTAAGGATGTAATCTGTAATCGAGTCGAAAAAAATGGAAAATGGAAAATGGAAAATGGAAATAAAATGGAAATAAAATGAAAACAAAACAATTGTTTTTTCATTTTTTTTAAATATTTATGTTTATCTCATCAGGAATAAGCACTGGAATCTCCTTCAAATCCGCCAGTAATAATAACCCAAGTATTGTCCGTGCCAATGTCCTGCAAACAGAATTGAAATCCGTGAATTCCCTGCAATTTTGGACTCAGATTTACTAAAAAAAATAAAAAGTTTATTATCAACAAAAAAATCGAAATCGAAAATTACCCTATTTACTCAAATGGGAAGACCGACCTCAATTATAAGACCGTCTCGAATAGAAGGCGGGGTCTAGGAGGTGATCGAAGAAATAGAAGACCGTCTCGAATATAAGATCGGTCTTATATTCGAGGTACCCTGTTTTCTATTCTGCGCGAAAGTGGCCGTACTCAAATACGGGAAAAGAATAAGGGAATTTACCCAATAGGGTAAAAATATTATATTTTCATTCAATAGCACAATTTTGTTGTTAAATGTTACAATAAATTTCTATAAAGAAGTTTTCTTTTAAACGCTGGTTACTTTCCTGAAAATTTTCGTGAATGCAAATAAGACTCAATTATAAGATCGTCTCGAATAGAAGGCGGGGTCTAGGAGGTGATCGAAGAAATAGAAGACCGTCTCGAATATAAGATTATATTGCGCGAAAGTGGGCGTACTCAAATACGGGAAAAGAATAAAGGAATTTACCCAATAGCGTAAAAATATCATAATTTCATTCAATAGCACTATTTTTTGTATTTTTTTGGTACTTTCCGTTAGACTCCCGCCACCTCCCCATTTCTGTTATACTCCGCCAGTTTTTTTATCTAATTATTTGCTCATTTTTTTAATCTCAAAAATGACGGGGTATAACGGAAATATGGAGGTGACAGAGGTATAACCCAAAGAAAGAAAGCCTTGGAAGTTCGCCGAAATGAAGTTGAAATCGCTTTTAGAGTTGAGGTGAGATGAAAAGTTGAAGAATTTACTTTAACCAACGAACAATCTAGGAACAAAAGTTTCTTGGTGAGATGAGAAAGAAAGCCACTTCCACATTGCAATCGATCCATCAACGTCACCGTGAAAGAATTCGAACATTGGAAAGTTATTTTAACCATTTTAAATGATCAACAGGGACAACTTGTTTGTCGGAAAGAAATGGCTGAAAGAAAGTTGGAAAAACGTCTTCGAGAGGAAAGGTTTGCTAGAATAGATGATGGCTTAACTCTAGATTTCAAATTCCCTTCAAATTACCTTCAAATTCCCTTCAAATTCCCTTCAAATCCCTTTCAAATTCCCTTCAAATTCGCTTCTTTTAGGCTTCAACTGGAATCACAATTATCTATCGATAAATACAATATGTTATTGATGCAAGTAAAGTATCGACAAAAACAGGAAATCGATCGAGCACAAAAAAGACACGTTGCTGAAGAAGAAATTCTTGAAAAGTAAAATAGCTTATTTTCAAAAGCCTTTCCGATTTTAGAGAACTCAAAAAAGTGCGACAAACTTTTTCGAAAAGTAAAGCTGAAATTTTTATTTATGGAGACTTATGGAGAGGCAGTCAGGTAGAGTCAGGCATTCAGTCAGGCATATTCATAGAATTTAATCGCCAAATAAAACATTAAACAGCTAGGAAAGGTTTTAGAAGAGCACGTCCAAAAGTGGGCAGAAGGTTGATGTTGATACACTGAATGAATATGGTGAAACGAGAATGAACTCCCTGTTGAAAAGACAAGAAAATGAAATGATTTCATTGAAAGAAGAACATAGAAAACAAGTATTTTCTTACTGTTCTTTTTGCGATTTGATAAATTTTCAGATAAATATAAATTTCGAAGAGGCTTGCAAAGATCAATTTGACATTTCTGAAGTCTCTGTGATCAACACAATCAGATCGACTGCTGACGAGAATAACGAGTATTTGTCGATACATTTTTAGTATCTTTATCTTTTTATCTTTTTAAATATCTTTTTTAACTTTTAAAACTATCTTAAACTATCTTTGTTTTAGTAAAAACTCATCTTTGTAGACTAGGAAAAGTGTTATTTTAATATTCAATGGATGCAACGAGACAATAAATCTTTGAAATATAAAATGTACATACTTATACTGAACAAGTACAATTGCTGGTGCATGAACCAGAAAAGATATGGCTCGATGCACTCATTGCACCAGGAGCAATTTCGTTTTTGAAGACAGTTTTTAAAATTTATGATCTTGGAGTACGTTCTAAATATTGTAATCACATTGTCACACTCACTCAATCCTGTGACCAATCAATCGCGAAAACCACCTCAACCCTGAGACCAATCAATCGCGAAAAGCACCTCAACCCTGAGACCAATCAATCGCGAAAACCACCTCAACCCTGAGACCAATCAATCGCGAAAAGCACCTCAACCCTGAGACCAATCAATCGCGAAAACCACCTCAACCCTGAGACCAATCAATCGCGAAAAGCACCTCAACCCTGAGACCAATCAATCGCGAAAACCACCTCAACCCTGAGACCAATCAATCGCGAAAACCACAAAGCAATCATTGAGAGTTAAGTTCATTTAAAAGTTTTTTTCAAAAAAAACATGATTACCAATTGTTCGTGATGCTAAAAGCAAGCTGGTGAAATAGAAGAATTTCATTTTAAAGGAAAAACGAATTGAATGAATGCCAGAAAACTGTCAATTTATAAGAAACAATGATTTATTCACTTTTCATCTCTCAACTTTTTCTGTCTGCAGTTTTCAACGTTTCTCTTTTCTTTTATCTTTCAAAAGGCTCCGTTTACGAAAACGGATATCTTTTGCTTTTTGTAAATTGTGATCACTTCAAAGCTTTACCAAAGAAATTTTCGAAGAAATCTAAAAACGTGCATTTGCAAAGTATATTTTACTTTTGTTTAGAAATCTTGTAAGATTTGCGAAACTTTTTAATGACTTAGTCATCGCGAATGTTTTCAACTCGAAAAAAATTCAAGAAAAGACTTGTAGTGGTTAAAACAAAAACAAATTTTACGGTCCAGTTGATTTTGTAGGCACATTAAAGAATTGAAAAATAATCTTTGCATTGTGAACGTATCTCTTTCTTTTGTTTTTTTTGCATGTGATCCATCTTCACAGCACAATTTCGAGAAAAATAAGCTCCTGCGTATTTTCAGAGGATTACAGTTGGTTGAATCGCCTTTAAAAGCTCGAAATTTTCCCTAATACCATTCTGAGAGCTCTGTACAAAAGAAGTATATTCATTCGACACGAATAATGAATTACAACATAATGGAGGGAATTTTTACCCCTATTTATCCAAATGTTGTTAAGAAAAAAACCCATAATGATGGGAAAAAGAATCCCATAATGATGAGAAGTTTTTCTGGCCACCGGGATCGAACCCTTGACCCCCCGACTAGGAGACAAGACCCCTATCCTATCCGGTCGGCTACGATGGTTCAATTAAAAAATTTTTACAATTCTAGAATTTCAAAGTAGAATAAAGTAAAAATCTATCCTTTCTGTAAGCGGGAATATGATTAAAACCTCGAAATGTAGTTGAGCTATTTGTTTTGAATCGAATCATCGCCATCAATCCCAAAAATGTCGAGTAAAACCCCCAATTTTTCGAGTCTGACACATCATTTCTTAAATTATTTGACCAATAATTATTTGACAGCTTACCTATATAGTTGAAATTGTTTTGAATTCCATTCTGAATTCCATTCTGGGTTCCATGCTGAATTCCATTCTGAATTCCATTCTGGATTCCATGCTGAATTCCATTCTGAATTCCATTCTTTTTCTCAAACTTCTAAAACTTTTGCATATTGTAGACTCTCTGCATCATAATGTCTGCAAATTGGAGTGATTCCCAAGTGCAATGGATCGATTGGGTTTCTGCGGCTGGACTTCTGCTAAACTTTATGCTTCTCTACTTGATAATGACTGATCGAAATGTGAGTTATGTTAAGTTAAAAGTTAAATTAGTTAAAATCGATTCCTGTTAAACAGATTTGGCCTAAATTCCATTCTCTAAGATTGAATCAAAAGAGGATTGATTAGAGGTCAACTTTAGAAAAGTGGGGATGGATATCGACGGATATTGGTGATCATTTGTTGCTACAATATTTTCTATGCTTTAGTCCATTGTTTTGTTGCTGTGGTGAGTGGAAATTCTGTGGTACTTTCCCAGTTTCGGGAAAGGGTTCATTTACTAGGGAAGAGTGCTAGGTCACTTACTATTTTTCTTTATTTTCTTATCTAATTTCGATCAGAGCAATAATGTCAAAAGAAAGTATGATTCTATGACTTGAGAGTTTTGAAAGTTTGTCAAGTGGGGGGATTCGAACTCACTACAAAAATGCGATCCGTTCCGTAGACAAGCACACTACTCGCTACATCACGATCCCCGTCGAAAGAAAAGCATGAACTAAGCCTAAGAATGTATAGCAAAAAGTTTGATGCCAGAAATCTCGCGTTTGCGAGCTATTCAGAAGATTTTGATTACAGATTCGGATTCCCTGTTCGATTTTCTATCGGATAGACTAAGTTTTGTTTCAAAGATCCCACGGTGAACCAGTACTCTTCCCAAGTTAAGTAAGCTCGGGGCTGAAGTTAGAGCTGCAAGCTCGCTAGAAATAGCTTTATCAACAACTACTTCTCGGAGAACTTGTAACACCTATTCTAACCCGGGTCTGCCTAGTAAATGTACCTACAACTGGCTATTAGACTGTGACTAGAGGTGATACTGAGAAGTATCGACTCTCTTATGTATCTAACTCATTTTCTCATTGTCAGGCAATTCTCGTTGATGAGACCGGCTACCTCGCATTCAGTTATCGATTTGCTGACTACGGCTTTTGGCCGGCTTATTTTGCGATACAGGTAAAGCTGAATAAAAGATAAAGATAAAGATATTCATTTTATTCAGTAAGCTAAATAAATTGAATATCTTTATCCGCATGGGAAAGCCAAATCAATCATCCTCAGGTTTTCATCGCTTCTTTCATCATGTCACTCTCACTTTTGGCCATTCATTGTTTATATCGATATGTGAAAATTACCGGGTGAGTTTTCATTTCTGAACTTATATAAAAAAAAATTTAGACGATTCGCTTTCATATTCAATCGGTGGTACTGCATCCTTTTCTTGGTCATTTGTCATTTTCTTTTTGCAATTCTTGTTATCCTATTTACGAGTTTTACAATAATGGTAACAATATAACAGAAAATTGTCAAAGTCTCAATTCCAGCCAAGCCCGCTTAGAGATCAGATCAGCGAAATGGAGCTGAAAGAACGCTACAATTTGAGTACCATCAATCTTGGCTATATTGGACCAGTTTATAGGGTAAAGAGATTATAAACAATCAAATTTGAAAAGTTTAGACAATGAACCAGCAAACAGGTCAATGGGATTATCGATGGAGAGATGTTTTTGGGGTATTTGGTTGTGACAGTCTTCAAGTGATCGCCTATATTGTAATCTGTACATTTGGACTCAAGCTGTGAGTGAGAAAACACATTCTAATACGATTTTCTAGACCCTTGCACAATTGAAAATGTTATTCAAGTCAAGGATTAGTCAACAATACCAAATTGGGTTGATTTAATAGAAGTTGATGCCAGTTTTCTAAAATTGGTGTCCTTTCGAAAACGAAATTCAACTGGAACGTACTCTACTTCAGTAGGCTTGGCTTAGAAAGCTTCAGTAAAACTTTTAAAGTCAGATAAAGATATTTGTGACTTTTTTATGCTCTTGATCTTGACCATTCCATCACAATTCCATTGAACTTAAATTTCCATCACAATCCTAAACTCTTTCAGTTACTTTTTCGTCCATCGAGCGCTCATCAGTCCAAAGGCAAAAGCAATGAATATTCAACTGATGCGCTTGCTTTTTGTTGAGGTGCTTATAAAAACCAAGTTTGTAAAGGGGTACTTTTGTGTTATCTGGGAGAAAATCTCAGAAAAAAATTAGCTGGGGGAATGTCAATGCCAAAATAGACGTTTTACGGTTACAGAAAATGCGCTTTTTGGCATTGCTCTTAGAGTACATTGTACAAGTACATTGCTCTTGAAGTACATTGCTCCTAGAACCCGGATCATTTCTGATCGATGGTCTTCGTATCGAAGTCTCGCTTACCACTCCGACTATGATTTCAATTGGGTCAACCGCACAACAAACTTCGTTGATCCCATCGACCTTTTACAGACAACATATTGAGAGGATGTGGCGCCCATTCAAAGATGCAAACCGTCGCGGCCATGGAACTCATCAAACAATGGTCGAATTTCCGTTTGCCTACAGACGAATGAACTTGAGAATCGTGACGAACTTGAGCCTTGAATCCTTGAACCAATTATTCACCTGAATGACACGAATGGAATCTGAAAGTCCAGGGTGGCTGGAAAGTTCTGTTACTTCTTGATGACGCTTTGGCGGTCTCGCATACCTAAATAACAAACTTATTATTCAAATCATCAAAAAATAACATTTAGATATAGAAAAAGAGAAAATAAAAAAAAGGATCATAAAGAATGCTCTAAACAGCCACCAGAAACTTCGATGCATTTCTTGTGACGTTTCTAGAAGTTGGCGCAGATTTGACAGAGATTTGATCCCAGGCTCGTTTCTCAAATGATCTGTTGACTTGATTGAGATGGTCGACACATTGATTGCATCTTCAATAGTATTGATCCTATCCTCGAGATTGGAGCGACACTCGATCACCTCTCGAACAATTCGGCACTTGAATCAAGCCATTGCTGACAAAGTAGACGATTGTAGCCTTTCCGAAAATTTCATTTTGAAGTAAAGTGAGAGAAATTCTGTCATTTCAGGCTCTTGAATTCCATTTTTCCTCCTTTATTGAACAAATGTGAATTCTAATCTCAAAAAGCGAGTTTACTATAACGATAAGATATAGAAAAAGACAAAAATAAGAAAAAGAATCATAAAGAATGCTCAAAACAGTCACCAGAAACTTCGATGCATTTAACTATAAAACGTCTATTGACATCCTCAAGCTAATTTTTTACTGAGAAAACACAAAAATATCTGTAAATGCTCTTGAAATTCCAGGCAATTGCTCCGCTAATCTTTGAGTTTATCCCGTGCTTCGTGGCGATGTGGGGAGGATTTTTTGGTATGTTCACAATAAGGTCATGAACAAGTTTGATTATGAATCTTTTTTGTACAAAAACTGGAAATTTGTGCATTTTGTAGTAAGATCCTTGTGCTGACCCACCAAAGTTCAAACTAACATTTAGACTTACCAATGAGCGATGCTGCCTACTATGTGCCGATCTTTTTCTCGTGTTACCCGGCAGCTGAAGCGCTCATGACCATTTTTGGTTTCAACGTTCGTTTGCTAATTGAAAAGAATTTTAGGAACGAAAAACAAATTATACGCTTTTCTTTAATTTACAAGTACAACATAAAGAAAAAGAATGTAAAAAAAAGAAAGCCTTTCAGGCATATCGCCGCCGAGTTTTCCGATTGAAGAGTTCGGCCACCCTCACCACCGTCTCATCGTCTTTTGGGCAAACAAATTAATCATAGTTTATCTTCAACGCTTTCAGAAAACACACAACAAATGACAGCTGATCTGTGAAGAAAATAGAAACTATCAAAATAACATATCATCTATTTTGTTTGGCCTCGTTAATAAAGTTTTTGTTCGACGTTTGCGTAATGCCTACATCATATTCTTACACATCCTAAGTGCTGAACCTGAAGTCTTTCTTGTTTAATCTATTCTTGGTCTTTTTCTTTTGATTCTTTAGTGATCCAAATTTTTTTTTTCGGAAAAGCAGACTCATGTCTCCATGGAGTTCAAAAGAAAGCAAATATTAAATATCTAACGTAAAGAAAAATACTTTAGCTGCTCAATGGAATGTGTATTTTGGGGGAGCGCACAAGCGCTCGCCATCTGGCACACGGGTGATTATATAGCGAGAAAGCGACCACCAAAGCCGGTTCAATTACCAAAATTTGAAGTTAGTATGAACCCCGAGACTTTACAAAAGTGTCTCGAGAAATTTTAGAACAGATTTCCATCCTGGGAAGTCCAAAAGTCTCACCCGAAAGAATCTCTCCACTTTGCCACACTATGACCTTGTAATTTGTACTGTAAGCTCCAACAATAAAGAAATTGAAGTTTAAAATTCGAAAAGCAATCCATTCACCTTATTATTTGTGCAAAAGCTAATTTCGAATCGATCGGCAAGAAAAAACAAAACGAAAAAAGATTCAAATCGACTTAGATAGGATTATAATAAATGTGTATCCCTGTCAACCAGAAATAAAATAAATCCAAAACCACGGTACACACTGGTTACAGTATATCAAAGATACAATAAAGTATAAAAAAAACAAAAAATTGGGCTCGTCCGGGGATCGAACCCGGGACCTCTCGCACCCAAAGCGAGAATCATACCACTAGACCAACGAGCCATGCGTCGGCGGGCTGAAACGGGGGTGATCTTTTGGATCTTCACATTCGATCGAGGAAAATCTTGTTTCGGCGAGAAGGAATTGTGCTAGTTGGAGAAAGAAGGAAAGCCAAAAAAGGCACAGAAGGACTTTTCATAAAGAAAGCAAAGATAGCCAGCTTACTATAGCACAAATGAGCAAAAAAATAGATGTGCTGCGGCTTTAAAGCTTTATTTCATTTTCACATTGACCAGACTAACGGTTATCTGATTTGTTCTGGTCTGATAGTGAGTCCAATATTATCTAATTCTTGAAGAATGCTTTGCCGGAGCAATCATTTGCCCCTTTTCCGATTCATAGAAAAATCCAATGACAACACAACTGAAATATCGTGTTTGCTTTATGAAAAGGCCTTAGCTCGACAGTCTGCTCTCGGCTTTCTTCTTTCTCAGAGAATTTGGTTTAAATTTTGAATCTCAGCTTGAATTTTGTGATCTCTGACAAAATTCAGCTTCTGTACAGGGTGCGGCGAAAGTTCTGTCCTTTTTAGAATTCTAATACTCTAATAGAAAATCCCCATAGGAGCGTCGCGTAGTCTAAGTTTACCCTCCAACAAAGGCTCATATCTCAGCCCCAGTACGTTTGTTTCTGCGCGCTTGGGTATCAAATTAAAGTAGAGGGGATGGGTGATTTTTTGAGATATAACACATAAGTTAGAATCCTATTTACGTGCCGTTTAAAGGGACTGGCGCAAAAGCGGCGCGGCTCGCTTTCGAAAGCGTGGATACGCTACCGTGCCCCACACAAAATTCCCCTTTTGCCATTCTTTTCATTTTTCGGGATTCCGATGGACTCGTGAATATTGTCCGGCTTCTATGCCGAGTCCCGCTAAGTTTTCTTCTCCCTTCGTAAAAATTATTATGTTCTTGTAGCACGTTTTCAAAGTCTCCCCTCTCGCCTCGTTCGTTCCCTACTTTTTATATTGTTCTGCCCATGTTTCTTGTTTAAATCTCTAAAATGGTTTTGTTTCGTTTCTCTGGGCTGCCTTCTACTCCATTGTCTTTGAATCTTATTCTATGTGCCGTATGAACTTAGCTTAACCAACTCTCTTTTAACCAAACACATTAAATCTACCAAATCAAATCGGCGCGATCCTCTTGGGTTTATACTTTTGAAGTACCGCCCAAAAGTGTCCCCATATGGGGACACTTTTTGGGGATACTTGGGGGCGGTACTTCAAAAGTAGACTTGGGTTTTGTGTCTAATTATTTTAGAAAAAGGATTAGTCAGTGAAAAGGTATTGGGTAAGGTTAAATAGTTGCTAACTCATATTTTTCACATTAACGAGCGTTTAGAAAAAAATGATTGAAAAGTGGCAAAAAAGTCGAGTTTTCATTATTTTTCAAACATTTTGTTCTAAGCGCTGGTTAATCTGAAAAATATGTGTTATATCTCAAAAATTCACCCATCCTCTGCTTTAATTTTATACCCAAGTGCGCAGAACCAAACATACTGGTGTCGAGATATGAGCGCTTCTGATTGAAGCAGTGGCAACTCGTTATAACTTTCTTTTTCGTTAACCGATTTAGAAGATTTACACTCCATTTTGTTGCACTCATCGAGAGCAACAAAATGGTACTAAAATCATTTCAAGAGGTCAAAAACTAGAAAAGTGAGTTTTTTCCAACTTTCCTAGTTTTTTGACCTATTGAAATGGTATGTTAATCTTCTAAATCGGTTAACTACAAAGAAAGTTATAAGAGTTGCCGCAATGCCTCTTTGCTGAAATTGGGCCCTCCAAATTTCTATTTCCCAGTAAGTTATTCGATTAATTGATAGAATCTTTTGTTTTTGTCATGTAAAAAAGGAAGTGTTTTTCTGTCCGTCACACGTGGTTTACTCGTCATCTGGTTTAAATTTCAGGGTGCGCTTTTTTTCTTAGATTGATAATATCATGCTGACGCCTTCAAAAAAATTAGAAAATTCATCGTCTACTTTTTTAAAAGTTAAAAAGCCGCTAAACCACGGCCCTTTTTTGCCTCGGCGGTCTATGGAAGGGAGTGGTTAGCGTTCCAAGAGGATGCCGGGTTCGATTCCCGTCGGCTCCAAACTTTTTTTTGCCTTAAATGTTTCCAGGCATGGGGTTGAAGTATGCAAATTTGAGTTATCGTTAGGCGGGTTTTTCGGCTGTTTGAACTCATATTTTTCTTTGCGACTGATTTAATTTTTTTTGTGCTTTTAACTTTCCATTTAAAGCAATTTAATTACAAACTTACAGCATCCTTTATCGAGTGGACAGCTTCTAAATGTTTCATGAATCTCGACAAGAACTTCAACAACACAAGAGGCGTCATTCGCTTGATCGGTTTGTTGATTTTCACTGAATATTTATTTCTTTTCGTCTAGGATTTCGTCGGGACCATCGACTTCGAGATCACCCGACTCAACAATAGTTGATGTAGAAATTGGGACTGCACACAAACAGGTTAGTTGAATTAGTTACTATTTTAAGTTTAAGATTAACTGGTACGAAGGCAGGGGGGCAGGGGGCCACCTAAAATTTTCTCAAATGTAGTTTTCCTGTGGTAATTTATGGCGCTGGTCACGAAAAAAAAGCATTTTTAGGTTATACTTTCAATTAAGAAGCATTTTCCCAAGTATTAATAACCGGTTACTTCCATTTACTAAATCTGTGTCGCATTTGCGCTGTCTGCTAGAAGCCGGAAGGTAGCGGGGGGCTTTGTGTGTTTGTTAAGCCTATCGACCTTCCAGCTTTGGCGACCGTCGCGCTCCGGGATGTTGCAGCCAGGTCACACGGACACCTTCTGCGCAGTAGAGGTGCCGAGCCAAAGTCGAGGTAAATATATGGCGCCTATGTAAAAATAGACGAAAAAAGAATAACTTAAAAATGTTTTTCCTGATCAGCGCCATCAATTACCCTAGAAAAACTACATTTGGGAAAATTTTAGGCATCCCCCCAGCTGCCTTAGTACCGATGAACTTTGTTGGTTTAGAGAAATTTGAATCAAACTCCTTCTCCAGAAATGCCTCGAGACAACTTCCAATACCAGCCGACAAGCGACAACACCCGCAGGTGGTTTCTGTATTATTTTCTCTTCAACTGCCTCTTTTTAGACATTTCGATGCTCAAGCCCCCTCGACAAATCATGTGCCCAATCCTGCTTCAATAGCGCCAATTGTTCAACAGTTAGTTGTTTTAGTTTTACAATTCAGCCTTTAATTTTTTAGATTAGCTGATCAAATGACCGGTGCTTTTGGCGAAATCTCTGATGCTTTTGAGCATCTTTCAAATTTGAAGGTGATGATCACAGTAGATGCACTTATGCGATTTTATTTTAAGATTACAGTGACAGAAGAAAGTCAACGCTTTGGTAGAGCCCCAATTGAACATAGGATCGCTCAGATTAAGGTAAAGTTTTGGTGGACTGGCAGTGTATTTATATTTGACATTTTACTGTTTTATGTTTTAGTCGTATACAAATGATTATTTGCGAGAACTTCTCGAGGGAGAAATACTCGGCAATCAACGACTGAATGAGAAAGTTCAACTGGTAACAAAAAGGTTTGCATCTTGGTTTACTTTATATATTGAAAGTTTTTAGAAATTTTGAGCTTGAGCGACGATTGGAGTTTGTGGAGACAAATATTGAGCGTGTACAGAAAGAAGCGATTGATAAGGTGGGGTTTCATTAATTAATTACTGTTTAACTATGTTTAATTAATTAAAGCAAAGCCACTAAGTTCATTAATTTAGACTACTTGCTTAAGGTCTATTAAGAGAGTTCAAAATAATTTATGTTAAGGCCGAGCAAGTGATTCGCACGTTGATTGCCCGTTTCAGTGCCCAAGAGGCAAGTCTTATCACAGCCAGAGATACCGAAGCAAATAGTGCACGAGAGCTACGAAACACAAATCAAATCATGCAGGTTTGAACTTTACTTTTTAAGTTTTGATTCTTTTCCCATAGGTCACACTGACGACATTAGAGGAAACAAAAGATCGGAACATGGCTGAGATTGCACAACTACAAAGGGTAAAACATTTGGGCAACTTTGTTAATTATGAATTGAATCTAGGACTATGCTCAAAAAGTGGAGAATCTCAATCAAGTCAGCATGCAAAATGAAGAACTAGACAAACAGCTGGAGAACACAAGACGAAGTGAAAATGGTAAACTTATAATGCTAACTAGGAGGCAGTTAGATTACTTCAGATTTGCAACGACGTTTCAATGAGCTAGAGGAAAGCATGCGCCGTCTACAAGATGAAAGCCGCACTTTGACACGAGATTTTAATCAATGTAAACAAGACAACACGTTAGTTTTTTTGGCATACCTTAACTTTTTATTCAAGCCGACTCGAGCAACAAGCGACCAAAGACAAGGAGAAGCATCGGCAAGAATTGGTAACGACTGGCTTATAAACGTTTTAATTTATCTTTTCAGGAAATTCATCGAGATGACCTTCAGAAAAGTTGGGAGCAATTCAGGTTTCGGCTCGATAATGAACATCGACAAAAGGTTGATAAATATTGTTTTTCAAAAACCTTTTTTCAGCTGTCAGAGTATGAGCGGGAAAGCAAAAATCTGCAAAGAGTTCTCGACAATACAAGAAGGGATCTTTCTTACGCTCAAGCAAAGGTATTCGGTTTTTGTAACGACGCCTTTTTCCATTTTAGGTTCGTGAACTCGAATTGAGTCGGGAAGATTTTGAGCATGCGATAAGGGACGAATTGCAAAGAACGATGATGGCCAAATACAGGGATATGGTCTTTGAGATTGCCCCAGAAAGACGTTTGTTAAATTTAGAAAGCTTCAAAGTCTACCTATATTTAGCAATTCCTCCACAAACGGTCTCGCTTCCAACTCGCTATTTTTCAAACTCCACCTCTAGACCAGACCCATCGGTGTCAAATAAAGAAAATGGTGCTAAATGTAAGTGGTTAAATTAGTATTTAATTTTCCTTTTTTTTGCACGTCATGGCAGATTTTTTAAGCCCCAATGTTAATGTTTGAAAAAATTTTCACAATTCAGGTGATAGTCCAGGAAATAAACATGAGCTTCTGAAGCAGATTATCACAAAAGCTGTCAACAAAAGAAACGATCGACGATCAGGGCGGGGCGAATGATCCGAGACGATGATCGTTAGCTTTTACCATTCTCTTAAATGTGCATTCAATTTTGCTTTTTTTCCAGGATTACTTGTTAAATTTTTCTTTCAAATAGGTTCCAGTCTATGTATAAACAAGTTGTTTATGTCGATACCAACGGAAAACGCTGACTAACGTTCGCGTTTTTCACTGGGAAGGTCCACGTTTTCCGCAGAATCTAAGTGTCTAGTCCTTTTATGCCAATAGCTGCGCACAGACGGACGGACGTCTCTTCTGCTTTATATATATTAGGTTGATGCAAAAGTCTTTTTCATTTTTTTCGTACTTCTGTTAAAAAGTAACAAATTCACCAATTAATCTATAGTTTGCTCTATAAAAAAAGTGTTTTTTGTTCAATTTCCATCTTTTTAAATCAATTTCGGTTGACTTTCAAGCAAATTCGAGAGTGAAAAACGCCTTTTTCGTAAAAATCTATAAAAAACTCTACGGAAAAATTGGCTGAATGAATTTCTCTGAAATTTTGGCGAAATATCAAACTTTTTTTTCTCTATCTTTTATCTATTGACACGAAGATAGGTTTTCTTTAGCTAAGGTGTCTAAACCGCATCATCGAGTTAGCCCTTTTTGACTACCCGACTTCATACTCTCAAGAAAATCCAGGCATAAAATATTTTTAAACCCGTTTTAAAGTTATTTTGCAGAAAAATAATTGGTTTTTCTAATGAAATCAACCGTAGTTTAATTGGTGCATTTGTTGGCTTGAAACGGCAGACGAAAAAAATGAAAAAGACTTGCATCAACCTAATAGTAGATGATTATTTTGCTGGTTGATTGGGTGGCCAATCTCTTACAAATCTTTCATCGCTCTTGACTTTGATTTGCTCACTTTTCTCCTATCTTAACTGCCAAAAATTTTGATTTTACCTTTTGATTGTTTTTGAGATGATCATTTATTTTCTCGTGTTCCATATTTAGCATATCTACCTCATTGAAAGTGAAACTTTAACCCCTTGGGCTGATATTTGTATGTAGTTGACTTATCCTTTTATTACGATAAATTTGTCTTCCAGCTCTCTTGAAATCGCTCGCCAGAAATTTTTATGGTGTGTTTGTTGTGGAAGATGTTTCGAGAAGTGCTCCCGGAGGACACCTATTTTCCCCTCAAAGCTTGCGACCTGTTTTCTTTTTTGAATAGAGAAGGGAGTATGTTTGTGTGGGGATAAATGATTACATACGAGATATACAAAAAATGCGACGAAACGAGAATGAGGCGGTGATTTCCGTAAAGGCTTCTTCCCCAAAAAGGTCTCCTCCATTTCCTCTTTCTTTTCCCAGAAAAGGTTGTTTTCCCCTATTTGCTTGTGTTCGTCGCTTTTCTTCTCGTTCTCTCGTGTAAATGTAAATGGGCTTACTGATTGAAGATTGAGAAGACGACCTTTTCTTTCTTTGATCTTTTTTCTCAACCAGTTCAAACACATGCCAAAAAAACAGCCTCTTGTAGACAACCGAATCACACAGAATCTTTTAGAAATTGCTTTCTCGACTTTGAAAATCTCTTGAAACCGCTTTTTTTTCGAGACTAACACCTCGTTTCGATTTTTCAACATAGGTAATCTTTTTTCATCTTGTTATGGTCGGCTGTTTGTGGTGTTTTGGAAAATGGGATGTTAAAATAATCCAAAGTCTACTGCCAGCATGAGTTATAAATTAGTTATCGAAAATATTATCCAACTTTCAGTCCAAAGAATTTTCCCAACCTGCGTTGTCTTCCGAGGTGTGAGAAACGGCGCCGCCGTACTTTTTTCCAAATACAATTCTCCGGAGTGTGCAGCGGTACTCCTGGAAAGGTGGACTTGATAATGACGGTAATCAGAACATTTTGTCCATAAAAGTTTTCTCGAACGTAAGAAATAGCGTATATTATGTTAAAGATGGCAAGCATGAGAACTAGGTAGTTGAATCTGGTTTTTTTTGAAACTAGAACAAGCAAATCTTTGGCATCAAAATCGTCATTTTCACCGTAATTGACAAAAAAATCTAATTACAAAAAGTAAATTTGTGAATTCGCAACAGCGACTGTATGTCTTTTTGACCAAATTTCAGGTTAGACTTACTCAAGAGGCTGACCCAATGATCCATTTTTAAGGTTATTTTATAAATGCATTTTAGCAATAGCAATAATATGGTTGATTGACTGATCAAGCATGCTGTCTTTACAATAATTGGTTTCACTCAGCATCAAGGCTGTTCCTAGGACCACATTTCCAGGCCAAGGCCAAGCCAAAGCCAAGCCAATGAGCTAGCTAACTTAGCAGCTAACCGGAATCGAATGCAAGTAGGGATAATCAGGGACGGGGATTACGGGGAAATCATCAGATTTGAATTTATCGGGGTGAAAAATACGATTTTGACGATATTGATGTACGAAAATTTGTATGGATTGCCTAGAATTTGCCTAGAATTCTTGAAATGCTAATTGGCTTAACGAAAAAATCTAATTACAAAAAGTAAATTTGCGAATTCTCAACAGCGACTTTTTTTTGGCCTTTTTGACCAAATTTCAGGTTAGTCTTACTCAAGAGGTGGACGCAATGATCCATTTTTAAGGATATTATAGAGCTCTTTACAGTACAGTTACAGTATTACAGGCCATTTTCAATATTAATTTTTAAAAAAACACTCCTGTCTTAACTGCCAAAAATTTTGAATTTCTTGGAGCCGACTTGTAAATAATAGAACAAAATGTTCTTGAATTGGTGGATTCGTTTTTAAGAAATTCCAGTCAAACTTTTTCCGAGAACTTTCTTTCCAATCTAATAGATTGTAAGCTGTTTATAACAAATTAATACTTGATTTCCAGACTGGTCTCTCATTGGCACCGGCAGTGTTAACGGTTATTGTTCTGATCGTCGGCTATATTGCAAACATATCATCGATTCTTACAGGTTCGTTTACGAAAATGGTATCATTGTTGCTGAATGAGAAATCATACTTTGAGGGGCAATGGGATGTGGAATTTTTAGCCAAAATACTAACAAATACTAACAAATACTAACAAATACTAAGGCATGTATCTCAGAAATTTGAGCATAGTGACGCCGGGCCGGCGAATCGATTGGAGCTATTCATTTCATTTTGAGTCTACCAGCTCGGGTTTAATTGGTCTAAATAGACCTGCTTAACGAATCCGGGAAAAATTCTCAGCCAGTCTACCGGTTTGGTTTTTTACTACCCAAAACTCCTTCGAGCACGAAACCCCGTTCCTCCGCAAACCCTTATTTCTTTAGGCTTCATTTTGATACTAAACATGGCTAGATTCTGTTTTGCCATTCTTTAGATTTCCATCATTTCAGATAAAAAATTTTCTGGACTCGTTAAGCTTATCGAGTCCCGCTTTGCTTTTTGCTTTGCTTATTATTACTTAATTTTAGCGTCTTCCTGACTTATTTCACCAACACAATATCAAATAAAAAGTTTATATACGATCTATGAAAAAAAGAAACAACAGCGAAATTTTGTTGTCAATTTCAAAAATCGAGGTGAAAAATGCAAAGATACAAATGTGCAAAGATGGAAAAATACTTTAGAAGTAAACGTGAAAAATTTTATGAAGGTCAAAGTTATTAATTAATTAAATGAGTGAGTGAAGATGGGCGAATAGGTGAGTTGAAATTTCTGTTGCAAGATCTGTTTCTCTTCAAAAACCCCCGTTCTTTCTTTTTCATTCGAAGAAGAGACGGCGAAACTTCTCGAAGAAACCACCTCTGAAAATGTTCAAGTGTTTTTAAGCTTGCCAAGGATTTTGTAAGACCCAAAGCTTAATACTGTAACCAGGCAAAAGTAATAGACTCACGCTAAGTAACAAAAATATCTTTAATCGTGTCTTAATATCCGATATAACCCACCCCCAGAAAAAGAACCTGAAACCATCATCAGAAGGTGGGGCAAACTTTTGCACCACCGCATTGTACGTTGGTGGGGCAAACTTTTGCACGCTTTGTTGTTGATTCATCGAATATCCGCGCACAGTTTGCTCAAAGAGTTCCTTGAGTTTTGCACCAAAATGGGGTAAAGCGAAGAGGATGGCTTTCATATTCTTTACATCATCGGTGGTGATGTGTTGCTGATGATTTCCGCCGGATTGCAAGGCGTGCTCAATGGCGGCTCGTTCTGCAAAGTGGTTGATTGATTAAAGAAATACCACTAGGTTTTAGATACTATCCGCTATTTTTCATCTGAATGAGTTCCTCTAAACTTTCTAGGTTTTCTAGAGCGTTTGAAATTGAAAATACTGTAATTTCAAAGTTCAAAGTGTAGCTACAATGACCTATCCTTAGTCCTGCTTAAAAATTCTAGATTCTTACTGGACTCCAAACTCAACATACCCTGTCGATACTCATCCAAACAGCGCTTCAGATTGGCCAGTTTCGTTCGATCTCCGCCCGCTTTGATACATTTTTTCTCTTCTTCAATCGACTTTTCCACATATTTCTCAAAAACATCGTTATAGGTCATAATCGCATTCTGCTTCAAGAAAACCGCGTTACGAATACTTGCATCCATCACAGTTTTCCGTTCATCTTTGTATTCTTTCACGATTTTCTCACACGATTCGATAATTTTCTGCTTTGTGATTCGAGCGTCTTCATTCGTTTGAATCGCATTCTTTATGTTCACATCTTCAACTGATTCGTTCGTTTTCACTTGCTTGAAGCGAATGTGCATGTGAGTAGACCATAAACAACCACAAACTGTACAACTTTGCCCACCCCGCATTGCACAACATTGTTGTAGCTGAGGTTCGGGGAATCTCTCGGGATCAACGTTGTCCAATTGACAGTGATCATGACAAATCTGTTTGTAGATCGTTTGCAATTGTTCACTGTTCGGAATCGACTGCGTTTCGATGCATTTCGGACCCGTGCAGACGGTCATCGGATAGCTGAGTTCCTCGGTTTTGATTCCAATTTGTGGGATCAACAACTTCTGTTGCAAATCATTGATCGTCGCTTTCGTGTTTTCAATCTCGACTTTTCGATCATCATACACTTTGATATTTGTCTCAATCAATTCATTAATGTCAGCCAAGGGTTTAGCCAGTTGGAGAATGATTCCACGAGCTTGATTCACTGAGAGAGTCTTGTCAACAGAATGCGGTTTGCATCCAGCCGCATAGTCAAGGAAGCGATGCGTCTCATCAGCCGATTTTGCCCAACTCGCTTCGAAATTTTTCATGTCATCTTCGCTAAACTCAACTCCATCGTGATAGGCACAAACGAATTTGAAAGCCTCGTTGTCCAAGCAGAAGATCTTGCTCGGATCAAGAGCCACTTGAATCCCGTGTTTTGCTTGAAGTTCATCGAGAAAAGCTCTTAAAGGGACGATTGTATCCCCTGGTTTGTAGAAAGTCCCACGGGCATTCGTGAAGAAAAACACGATATTCTTGGCGGCATCTTTGTGCAATTGAAGTAGCAACTCTCCAATGCAATATCTAAAGCTCAACGTCATCCGAGCGTCATTCGATTTGAACAATAGACAAATTGCATGTAAATTCTTGTAAGCTGCAATTGCATTCAGAATTTTCCTTGTATTCTCCTTGTCTTGTTCAATTCCACGAACATCTCCAATGCCAGGTGTATCAATGATATAAACATCATATTTCGGGTGTGGGAAGAGATAAGTTCGAGCGTCTTGTGTCGCGCTTTGTCCTTGTCCAAACACTTCATTCGTTGAGTTCCCAATGACAATTTGTCGTTGCTGATAATTCTCGTCGCACATCGTGAACATTGATGGAATGATACAGATCGGCTCTGGTGCTTCCAATGCATCGGCAATGTGATCAAAGCTCATATAGTTTGCAATGCCATTGATCCACGTCGATTTTCCGACTCCCGTTTCACCGAGTACAAGAATGTTGATCTCTTTTCGAGGCCCAGAGTATTGGTTGTTCTTTGATTGATGGGAAGTGGGCAAGTCCGGCAAAACTGGCGGATTTCTCAAAGAGCTTGGCTTGCCTGAAATTAATTTTAATTGAAAAATTTGTGATGTGACAAAATTTATTGTTTTTATTCTTTACCTTGAGGTGTAGCATCAAATCGTTGAGGAATCGCCGATGAAGAGTTGGATATTTGTTGATGCATCGGTGGAGAGAGAGCAGTCAACACGGGCACTGGACGAGGATTTGCGATCTGAAAATTGATATGCAGATGACGATTATGAATAAATCAACCCGTTCTCTGTAAGGCGACCCCGAAGAAATTAAAAATCTACTGTAAACCATTGCAAAAAGATACATTTACATACAATTTGAGAGAACTAGGAATTATTTCTGATTAAGATCAAGTGATTTTTCAAAGATTTAAGAGTCACTAATTGAAATAGCATTACCCTAGTATTAAAAAGTACAGTAATCCTCGATTTCTTGAATGTTTTAATGCTTAGGTAAATAAATCTCCACTCACTTGCTCGAAATCCTCGTTCTCGGCATCCGACGAATCCGACGAGAGCAAAGCGCTGTTTTGCAAGTGAGGCATCGATCCGTAAAGCAGTTTGTTTTGCTTAAAACGATAATTTGACAAGTAAACAGTATTTAAAATTCAACCCAGAAAATCTCTTGGATGAGATAACCAAATGGAAAATGAAAGAAAGCATAGTAGTGGATGGTTTATTGACAAAATGAAATAGTTCGACAATGTTCTTGATTTTTATTTTGGAGAGCCGCCAAAAAATGACTTCACCCTCTTCTTCACGCCACTCACACCGGCAGAGACCCATCTGAAATTCATGATTTATTGGCAATTTTCTGGTATTCATATTTACGATATGTTCCTCTTGAATAGTGTAGATCAATTGACCTAAACAAGAAAATTAATAAGTCTTGATGCAAAAACATACCCAATCCATCAAAAGCTTTTGGTACTTTAAATTCGGCCTTATTAGATACCTCATTCTTCGCCATGGCTGTTTCACGTTGTAAATTCGCTCCTGATCCAGCATGGCCAAATGAAATCTTAAAAAAAGCTAGTATAAATGGGGGGAGAGGGATCTGACCTCTTTTTTTGATGTACTTAGCGCAAGTTCCGATGCACCAGGCGATAATTGGCTTCTTGACTTTAAGTTTGGACATCATCTTGATCACGTCGTATTCATCAAGCCCTCCACTTTCACCAAGCAAAACGATGATTTTCACACTACAAATACATAGCAAAATTCTTACTTTTCATCAAGGATGTAACGTGCAACGTGTTCCTTGAAAGTCGATCCAGGATATCGATCGCCACCAATTGCGACCCCTTCGTAAACGCCATCGGAATTGCGGCTAAGCTCTCAAGTAAACCTAATGGCCAACGTTATACCTGATGATATTGTTGAGTTCATTCGATAAACCTCCAGATCTTGTAAGGTAGGCAACGCTTCCGGGCTGGTACAACTTGGACGCCAAAATGTTGTCGATCATTCCACCCGTGTTTCCAATCTTGAAGCATCCAGGCTTGATGCCGCCAACTGTCGTCCAACAATCGTAATCTAAAAACAACTGTTTACTAAACATATGCTTTCAAAATAGTACCCTCTTTGTATCGGCGATCTTGATCAAATGACGAGTTAGTCGCTCAGGTACACCCTCGGCAATGATGGCAACAAGTTGTAGTTGAGGAATTTCTTCCAACGCTTCTTTAACGACTTCGTAAGCAGAGCGGTAAGATGCAAAGCATACCTGAGGAAAAATTAATTATCATTAAATCAATCAAAGTTACTCACCAGCACCGTCGCGTTTGCTTCATCAAATGCTTCTTTCATCGAGCGATAGCTTGGCAAAAACTTCTCCTCTTGGCCAAAGTAGAATTTGTTCATGGTGTTATCCGAATATGGATAAGTTGAAGCTGCCACAGACGGCGTTGCACGGCCACACGCCCAATCGAAATCCAACATTCCCTAAATTACGACAAATAGTAACAAACCCTTTGGTGAAACATACCTGCATCGCCTTCTGTTGCTGTCCCCAAACAACCGCTGTCGTCTTTTCGTTGAGGGTGAACGAATTGGCGGCAACTTCCGCTACACTTGGCGGTTCCGGCAAACGATTTGAGAGAAGGAGCCGAGGAGATGTTGTTCATGTAAGTCGACGCGGTATCATCGTTAAGCTCTTCCAGCTCTTCCAGCGACTGCTGCTTGGCGTGTTTGCACGAGATCGAACCGTCCGCCTAAAATTGTCTTATTAGAAAAGCGTAATATTTTAGTTGCTAACAATTACTAAATACAAAACGCACCGATACAACAAAATTTGAATGGTTGTCTTGAACGTCTTCTGGCAAGTCATCGCCCTTCAATCCAGCGCCAACAATCGCGGTCAACGGCGTCTCGGGTCCATAAACGAAGATGGGGAGATCCAAGCGTTTTCCAGCATCCTTCATCTTGCGCAAGCCTTCTTTGTGATTTGGTCCACCTCTTCGAACGTAGATGGAGATCTTGTGGGCTTGGAGTTTCAATGCAAAGCTTTCGATCGCTTGGATGATACCCTAAAAAATGTATTAATGTACGGGCCAATATGTTTTACCTGGAAAGTCTCTCCAACATTGGTAAAGTTGGCAATCGATCCACCGATGAAGAGCAATTTCCGTGGGGTTTGGCTCCCCTTTAGTCAAAAAAGGAAGGGGGGGTGGGGGGGTTTTTTTTATTTTTTTTCAAAAAAAAAAATGTGGGGGGGTAATAAAATATTTAAAAAAATCCTGAGTATTCTCCATAGTTTGCCAATTCCGCGACGCCACCAAGCTCGCAAATTGCATCACTAAAGCAATACAATTTTATCACACGGGAGTGTGTATTTTTTATTTAAAAATTAGAAAAAAGACGGCGGCCCCCCCCCCCAAAAAAACCCCCCAAGTCCTTTAGGATTGAGAATGGTGAGTTTCAACGAGGCTCCAGTCACATCATCAAGAGAGCTGATGAATTTCTCTTCGGCCGACATTGCGAGTCCAAATGGTGCAGGGAATTCGATTGGCTCGTCGTATCGTGACATCCACTTTGTCTTGCAAAGAAACGAGGTGGTTTAGTCCACCTTCGCCGCCAGATCAAGAATGTAAATTCTAGTATCGTTCATCAATAAAAAACCATTTTACCATGCTAACAAGTTAATTAATACCAAGTGGGTTGATCTCCAAATAGGTGAAGTGATAGCTTTTGTACGCACGATATAGCTCATCGATGAACCAACCGAGTTTGCTAAAATTCAACGTTATAAAAAAACACAAAGAGATTTCTTACACGAATAGTTTCTCGTCAACTCCATGAAGTAGACTAACGATTGAAGAGATTTCAGGCACCATCGAATTCTCCACATCGACTGGAATTTCGAGCATTTGGCAATTTTCATTGACATCGCCGACATCAACACCACCTATAAAGCATATTAAAGATTTTGTAAAGCCAATAAACAAACATGAAAACAAAATCGCATCATGATGTGATTTTGTCACTCATAATCGCCACCTAAAACCCTTGTTCCGGCTTATGCTCGACGAAAGTTTCGAGGATGAAAGTGTCTAAAGAGCCACGCACGTCCTCAATCTAAAAAGTGTTTATTATGGTGATGAAAATCACAAGCGCACCTCGCGTTCCTCTTCCTGCATCTTGCTGAAAACCTCCTTGATTTCGCACATGTTTTCCATAACGACCAATCCTTGTTTTCCTTGGCGCTTGATTAGTTGATCCGGCTTGATGACCATCTTCTAAAGTAAGCATATTAAAAAAGTAAATTCAAACTGCAGCTCGCTACTTTCTTATAGTACATTAGTGCAACTAAACTCGGTTAATAATCGTGTATGCTCATCATTTGTTATGACCGGTTCCCACTAATGAATGACCAAAAGATCCGCTCGATAGCTCGACGAAACCAAAACGAGAAAGGTTTCCTAGTTTGCTAATGCTTAGCTCAACGGCTAACAACACCAAGTAATATGCGCTTTAGATAGCTTATAGCTAACAACATCAACAATATACCGTATTTACTCGAATAGAAGACCGGTCTTCTATTTTTTTTCAATCACCCCTAGACCCCGTCTTTTATTCGAGACCGGTCTTCTATTCAAGACGGTCTTTTATTATTGGGTTGGTGAACTGAAAACTGCGGGACTTTGAACTGAAATTTATTCAACATAAAACCATCAATTCATTCCAAATAATTTCCATTATTATTGACGATTTCTGTCTATTTTACAGGCAATTTGCGGATTCCTCTTTCGTAGCAGGATTTGGGTTTGTGTGTGAGACAAGTGTGAGACTCAAAAATGGAGGACTGGAGATGTCCCAGTTTGAGCACTTTCTTCAAAAGAACCCCATTTTGGTGTCAATGGAAAAGTTGTAGAGAATCAAAAATTAGGCTTAAAGCCAAATTGCCAAAAAGATACACTTAGTAGTTCCGCTTAAAATGCAAGTTTTGTGAAAATTCGTAAATTTGGCATTTCTTGAAAACCAGTTTTTGAATCATTCTGAAAATTTGGATGTAAGCTTAATTTTTGATTCTCTACAACTTTTCCATTGACACAAAAATGGGTTTCTTTTGAAGAAAGTGCTCAAACTGTCACATATGACAATAGCCCGCAGTTTTCAATGCACCAACCCAATATTTGCATTCACGAAAATTTTCAGGAAAATAACCAGCGTTTAAAAAAAACTTCTTTATAGAAATTTATTCTAGCATTTAACAACAAAATTGTGCTATTGAATGAAAATATAATATTTTTACCCTATTGGGTAAATTCCCTTATTCTTTTCCCGTATTTGAGTACGGCCACTTTCGCGCAGAATAGAAAACAGGGTACCTCGAATCTAAGACCGATCTTATATTCGAGACGGTCTTCTATTTTTTTCGATCGTCCCCTAGACCCCGTCTCCTATTCGAGACGGTCTTATAATCGAGGCCGGTCTTATATTCGAGTAAATACGGTAGGTTGGCGCTTTTATTTAACGGCAGTACCACAAAGCAACTGCTTAACCCAACAATCACAAAACGTACCGAGCTCAAAGTATAGGGGAGGGAGAGGCTGCGGTTCGCCTTCTCGCACGCTTCGACGACCTCCTCAAAGTTATCTCCTCAACGAAGACGCAACATGTTCGGAGTCGAGACGAACAGAGTCACAATCTGTGGAGGAAGCAATCAAATGTAGACTTGCTTATCGATATTATCGATACAAACGGCATGCTCATGTTTGACCGTTCAGATCTCGGTTTCTAGAACAGCTATCAATCTGAAAATTGTTTCATTGGAAAGCCAAGAACGTCAGCTTTTGATTGCTATTTTATACGTCTGACTTTTAATAAGTAAACACTTCATAAACCATATCGATACTTATCGATATCAAAAGTATCGATTATCGATAAGTATTGATAAGCTTTTTAAGGCACTCAGCTATAAGGATTTGTGTGAGATAGTAATCAAAAGCTGAAATTCTTGGCTTTCCAATGAAACAATTTGCCAAACAATGAATCATGGCCCGGGTTTTCCATATTTTGATAAAAATGTCGATGAGGAGGAGATCGAAGGGAGTGGGACAAATGCGACCTTTTTTTTGCGCACCCGGACATTTGCGCACCTTTTTTTCCGCACTTAGCCCATTAGCGCACCTTTTTTCGCGTTTTAAAAAGCTCTAAAAGCTAATATTAACCAATTTTATTCCAAAAGTTGTGTTTTCTAAGTAATTTTAGGGCGTAGAATCGAAATTTTGGCATATCAGAGCTTGTGGAAGCGAACGGACGGAGTTATACAAAGAGAAAAATCAACAATTTTCTGTAATTTGACCTAGCCGTTTTGTCTTTCAAATTGGTTCCACACGCTCTGTTATGCCAAAACTTCGATTCTACGCCCTAAAATTACCTAGAAAAACAACTTTTGGAATAAAAATTGGTTAATATTAGCTTTTAGAGCTTTTTAAAACGCGAAAAAAGGTGCGCTAATGGGCTAAGTGCGGAAAAAAAGGTGCGCAAATATCCGGGTGCGCAAAAAAAAGGTCGCATTTGTCCCACTCCCGAGATCGAACGCCTATCAGATCAACTAGCAGAAATCTTGTATTTTGATGACGAAAATAATGACACCAATTGATTTTCTGTTTTTTAATTTTTATATATAAATAAATTATCAGATTTTTAAAAATTTAAACAGATCAAGAAAAAACAAAATTATAACAAAAAGTTTCCTTTGTAAACAAAGATGTTGTCAAACAAGTTTGTAAGATTATGGCGATTCATCTGAACTTTTATGCGTCTATTTTTTGTGCCCGATTATTTCTCTAAATAATTGTCAAAATTGTAAATCGATTGGTTTATTCTAGGTGGAGAAGAAACGCTTTTCATTTGGGTCCACTTAGTATGTAAGACTCATAAAGTCTTACATACTACGACGACTCAAATTTGCGGCACGACCCAAATTTGCGGCACGACTCAAATTTGCGAAAAAAATTTACTCCAAAGTCAAGCAAAACGGTGCAGTTGTTCCGTTCTAGGCATTGATCGGCCGTCATTTCGATGCGATTTCAATGATCGCACGAAGTGTTCGTCGTTTGGCCATCGCAAACATTAGCATCCCATCGCAGTGGCACTTTCCCCTCTCAAATTTGCCTCTCAGCTCCAAACTCTGAAGTTTGCCATTCGTTTTAAACTTTGGGACAAGAGAGAGAGAAGTTTTATCCAACTTCTAAACGTTTTTACTCTTTTTACCTAACGTTCAACTTCTATTTTCAGCTGTTAATAATCGAGGACAAGGTCATACATTGTATAAATGCGTCTAAACATTTACAATTTTGAAAAAATATTGTTTAGAAAAGATTCGGTTTTTTTGATAAAGATTTTTCGAAAGTGACGCAAGATTTCCGCTTATTTTTTTCTTCATACCAATGACGCTGAGTAAACAGAGAGATATGCCAAAAATAAAAAATAGGTTTTAAACTCGCAAAACTGATTAGTTTGTGCAAAACTGATCTAAAATTTTTGAGTAAAAGCAATTTGGATAGAAAATGGAAGACGTTTATGCAAAAACAAAAATATTAGTGCGGAAAATGGAAATGAGTTTTAGGGTCGATTTCCGTCGGTTAGTCATTTTCCGGAATAATATTTTTGACTCTTTTTGCTGCAAATTTTTTTGGGTTTTATTTTATTTTTGAAATCTTTCGCTTTATAAGGTAAAGGTTTTGCAGAAAAATAGAACAATTCTAAATTTAGTTTTTCCTTATTTCTAGATATTTTTAAATGAAAATATTGCACCAAATTAGGCTGAAAGTTTTAGAAAACCGATCGAATCGAAATTTTTCTTTGAAAATGCTGCACCAAACTAGCTGTCTACTTTTCGTAAGTTATTTAAGTTAAGTTAGTTATTTAAAAGTTAATAATTACAATCAGAACTTGAATTTACTCTTAAATAAACGATTTTCTAAAAGATCTCACTGGAAAAGCTTTCGTAATTCAGCTATCTTTGACTCGAAAGCTCCAGTTTTGTTTCACGGTCAAATTACCGTAATTGAGTTATCTTTTATGGTAAAACTACCGTAATCCAGTACCAAATAAGCTTTTCCTGGAGTTTGTTCTTTTGAACTGAGATTTTTAATCTATAAGCAACCTTTCAAGCTTCTCATCTACATCAACGTTCCACTCGAAGGCTCAACACCAACGCCAGAAACGATAACCACTGGAACAACAAAAGCATTCACGCAAAGGTTTGGTTAAACGTTTGTCTATGCGCTCTAAACTAAATTTTAGAATATTCAATGCACTAGTCTAACGCAAACTAGCAATAGCGAATGAAGAGTTTTAAAATATTAGATTGGCAACTTGAAAGTTGGTACACTTTTTCGTATTTCCTAGAAAACATATTTAATTCGATTTCTCTAAATAAAAGCTACATATTATCGAATTTACGAAACGCTTAAGCAAATTTGGACAACTTTTGAAACGAATTTGAGCAGAAATACAAGTTTTTTTTGAAAATTCTTCAAACAGACATATAACTAAAGCAATTAGACAAATCGAGCTGAGAATTTGGCTATATGCCTAACTTTTTATGCTCTATCTTTTTTCTATTAACATCAAGATAGGTTTATGTGGAAGAAAGTGCTCAAATTGCTTCATCGAGTGCTCATGATTTTTGGTTCCTCAACTTCTTGCCCCCTAGAAACCTATAAAACCGAAACTTTTCTAGATCTGTCAAAAGCCTTTTTTAGAGGATAAATGAGCCTTTTTATTGGTGAAAACTGTAGATTAATCGGTGCACTAGTTATTTCTAAAAAGTCCAATGAACAATACCAACTTTCAAGTTGCCAAGCTAATATTTAAGTACAGGGTGGCCTGCAATTATAGCGCCGCATTTCAGAGGGCCTAGATTGACCCAAATTAGGTCAATCGTTCTGTTTTTCTGGAGGTAAATCTTAAGTGTGTCTCCTGGAACGGTGCCCATTATCTAGTCAATTCAAGCTTTCAACTTTTTTATATGCCCCTTCAAAGTTAGAAGCTGAGTGTCAGTCGGCACGCCGCACATTTATGGGATCTTGCCAAAATCTCGTTGAGATTGAATACATTGAATTAATGAACGAAATCTCACATGCTCTACGCAGTTTAAGTGCAAAAATTCTTGAGAAACGTCACCAAAACTCAATTAATATGATCTGATGTTTGATTGAGAAACGCTATTTGGAGGTAAGCCTAAGCCCTGAGCCTGAGCCTAAGTCTGAGCCTGAGTAGCGACATTTGGCTCTCAACTTTGAAAAGCCATATAAAAAGTTGAAAGCTTGAATCGATTAGACAATGGGCACCGTTCCAGGAGACACACTTAAGATTTACCTCCAGAAAAACAGAACGATTGAGTTTGGGTCAATTTGGGTCAATCTAGGCCCTCTGAAGTGCGGCGCTATAATTGTGGGCCACCATGTAATTCTGATTCAGAGCCGATGAACCAGAAGTAATCGTCACTTGTTCGGATACTGAAAAATCACCCCCGTTCACCTCATCAGTGGAAATCTGTCGCCGAGAATTGGAAAAAGAAACACTGACAACGCTAGAGGGAATGGCCGGGATGGGATGGGACAATCTGCAGAATATCCCAATGGCTCAAGTCTTTGATCTCAAGTTCGGCAAGTGCTCGACGACGCCCGATGGCGGGTATTTGATCCCGGATCAAATGCAGATCTCACCGATTAGAAAGATTGAGTTGAATAAGGTTTGGAAGCGATTTTGAAACCAATTTCCTCAAATTTCCAGATGGCCGACTACCACGAAGACTTCCAAACATACATTCAGTCGAATGCCGAAACGATCAATATGGATGCCGGCTTTCACTATGCGGCTTTCGGAATGTCTGGCTCTTTCAGCACAAAGAATCAGGAAACGAAGAGCAAATTTGCTGCCGAGAAATCCTCGATGTTGCTCACCACTTTAGACTATCGAGCTTACACGGCAATCATCTCACCAAGTGATTTTCATCCGGATTTCATGGAGAGACTTCAAGAGATCGCTGTCGCTTTGTTCAATGGACTTGTACATAAAGTGCACTATTTGGGTGGGTACTCTTGTCATGCTGAAGGTGCTGTAGTACTGGAAGATTTGCATTTCTTAATTCTATAGCTTAATTCGATATTAGATCTACTCGGGCACCCATTTACCCGATGGTAGATCACTTCTAACGAGGAAATGGCCTTAACTCAAAGTTGGGTATCGATCCGAAACCAAGTGGACCTTATAGAATCGACAACGGTGATTCATAATCTGCAAAAATTAGCTGCCAACTTGACCTGGATCGCGAGATAGTTAACCTAGAAGTTTTCCAACAAAACAGAAAACTTCATTGGTGCTTGGTACTCCTAGCAATAAGGGCTTCCTTAAACCAAGTCTCTGTAGTGTAGTCGGTAGAGCGGTGGCGGCTGGATTTGCGGGTCGAAGGTACGAATCCTGCCTGGATTTTTTGCTTTTTTGGGATTCAACTTTATTTTTTTGATTAAACAATAACCAAGAAAAAAATATAATAAAAGGAAGTACAAATTACTCTACCCGAAAAACAACAAAACTAACATTGGTGAAGCTCAATAATCCAATGCCGAAAAAACAAGCGTCTCGAATAACAAGCACAGTAGAAAAAACCCGAGTTATTGCAACCTCTCGTAAAGCAGTTAGAAAGAATATCCTTCGGAAAGCAAGCCTGGCGTTCGGAAACTACCTGAATGTAAATTACAATATCCAGCTGAAACTCACGTAAACTTTCGCATATTTTCGAATTCAGGAGCTCCAAATTGTTTGTGGGTCATCGACAAAAGCTTTAAGAGATTGTCCCTCTCTCCTGGATTAAAATCTGTTTCATCGAAACGTCCGCATTTGGTCAATCTTTTATAAAAGATCTGCCTAAAGCAGAAACACTATGATTTGATATTTGCAAAATATCGAATTCCATTTAAAAAACCCCATAAGAAACAAAAAATAAAAAAAAAATTGAGAAAAAATACAATGGATAGTGAGGAATTTCTAGAATGCCCTCAATAGGCTTTTGGATCTCCCTCCTTCAACGTTTCGTAGTTTGTAAAATGTAGCTTTTAGATAAATCCCCAAAAAAGGAAAGAAATCAAGACAGGATTCGAACCCTCGATCCCCAAATACATTGGCCACCGCTCTACCGACTACACTACAGAGACAGGACGACTCGCTTTAAGGAAGCCCTTATAGCCAGGAGTACCAGGCAAAATGTTTTGTTGGAATTCTGTCTAGGTTAACTATTCTGGAATTCTTCTAGGTTAACTATCTCGCGATTCAGGTCGAGTTGGCAGCTAATTTTTGCAGATTATGAATCTCCGTGGTCGATTTTATAAGGTCCACTTGGCTTCGGATCGATTCCCTACTTTGAGTTGAGACCATTCTCTCATAAACTGAAAAAGAACAATTAGTCATAAAGTCTATACGTAATTTTACATTAAAAAAAAAAAAAAAAAAAAAATTTTTTAAAAAAAAAAAAAAAAAAAAAAATTTTATTTTAAAAAAAAAAAAAAAAAAAAAAAAAAAAAAAAAAAAAAAAAAAAAAAAAAAAAAAAAAAATTTTTTTTAAAAAAAAAAAAAAAAAAAAAAAAATAAAAAAAAAAAAAAAAAAAAAAAAAAAAAAAAAAAAAATTAAAAAAAAAAAAAAAAAAAAAAAAAAAAAAAAAAAAAAAAAAAAAAAAAAAAAAAAAAAAAAAAAAAAAAAAAAAAAAAAAAAAAAAAAAAATTTTTAAAAAAAAAAAAAAATTTTTAAAAAAAAAAAAAAAAAAAAAAAATAAAAAGAAAAATAAAAATTAAAAAAAAAAAAAAAAAAAAAAAAAAAAAAAAAAAAAAAAAAAAAAAAAAAAAAAAAAAAAAAAAAAAAAAAAAAAAAAAAAAAAATTTTAAAATAAATTTAAATCCAAACCCCCCCAAAAAAACCAAATAGAATAGAAGAACCCTAACATTTTTATATATGCCACATACCGCATCCTGGATATTACGGGATCTAAACTTATACAAATAGAGTTTCTCAACTCTAAAACTTTCAGCCGAACTAATGATCCGAGATTTCGGCACCCACGTGGTCACTCGAGCCGAACTCGGCGCCAAATATCAACAAGAGGATTATGTGGACACAACGATAAACGACAACAATGCGATCAGTTTCTCAGAGATCCGAGCCGCCGCCTCGGCTAGTTTCCTGTCGATTTTCTCAGCCGGTGGATCGTACACCTCAACAAGCTCCTCGCAAGCCACGGAACACTTCCAGAAGTCTCTCAAACACTCGCGCATTCGTACAGATGGTGGACCCGATGTGAATCATTTGCTGAACGCCGATCCGAACAGCAAGGTACATGTCAAGCCACAAAACCTACTAAATTTCAAAGGGCTTTTGGCTTTTCTAAGCGTTTGAAAAGCTTAGAAAAGTTTCAATGTGCCCCAAAGACTTTTCTTGAAGCTCAACTATTCAACTTGGGCGTGCTCTTGGCTAATCGACTGTAATGCAGCCGTATTTCAGTCAGTTTTAAGAAACAAAGACTGAAACTTTTCTTGAAACCATTGAGCTTTTGAAAGGTTCTACTTTCTTTCCATAACTCAAAACCTAGACTCTCCCTTTGGTCGACAATCTCGTTGTCACCGATCGATCGGGTGTCCCGCTCTTCTCTCTCATCACGCCACAAAACCTGCCCACCTACGATTTCGCCACCCTCTCCAAGATTAGTCACGCAATTCGCAATGCTACGGAAAAGTATTATCGAGTGAACAAAATTGAGGGTTGCATGGATCCAAAAGCGGCGAATTTCGATTTCAGAGTAGGTCTAGTTGAGAAATAAGCGAGTGGCCGCTCTAAAGTGTGCCCCGGTTACCGTAACCCATAACAAATGCTACTGTAACCCGTTTCCCTGTTGTAAGGGCTGCATTAACAGTAAATAGATAAATCTATGCATAGAAAGATTTAACCGGTGTAAAGATACGGCGTGTGCTTGCGGTTACGGTAACCGGAACATACTTTAAGACAATGAACATTGTTCGGAAAAAGTTGCCTAGTAAGAATTCAATTTTTCTCAACTTTAGGCAAACGTCAAAGCCACTTGTGTGCCTTCTGCATACAATCAGACTTTTGGTGGAGTGTATCAATATTGCAAAGTTCTCGGGAAAAACTCCTTGGTGAGTTCGGTAGTTAGAAAAGTAGAATTTGGTGGTTTTCTTCTTTTACTTGATAACACTTTTATAGGATTATTACACAACCGAATTTCAACCTTACAACCAGCAACACCTCTGTGATCCGTTCTTCCAAAAAAACGGTGCCACCGGGGATTTCAAATGTGACACAATCTATGAGCCGGTGCCACTGCTGCAAGTCAACTATCCATTGCCTGATATTTCACAAACGACTTGCAAAAAGAAGTGCAGGTATTTTAGAAGTTTAACCGAGCCAAGTACGGGAGGAGTTAAAGTTTTGCAAAAGCTTTTTCTTCAGTAAAGATTTTTCTTTTCTTCCTTTGCTTCAATTTCTCCAGTTTCTTCAGTCTTCATGGCGTTTTCAGCTACCGTAATCTGAGCCTTGTTTCAACTTTTGATTAACTCTTACAGAAACATAGTTTTCAAAAGTCTGTTTTATGTGTTAAATGTTTTAGAAAACGTATTACTGAAGAAAAAAACACTATTATGAGGTTGAGTACTATGGTATCTCTTGTTCATTATTTTTTTTTAATTAGCGAGTTTTTCTCTAAACAAACGTTGAATCCCTAAAAATAAAAAGTGTTAAGTGTTTAATTTTAGGTATTTTAAAACAAAATTTGTACTGATATGATGCAAATTCGCAATTAAATTCTCATTTATCTGAGATTCTTTAAAGAGAATGATAAAGAAAACGGTGGGACGAATTTTTCTGAAAATTTGTCTATACTTCTAACTTTTTATGTTCTAGCTTTTTTCTATTTACATTAAAAAAGGGGTCAAATCGTAGAAGAAAGGATCAAATCGCATAACCGGATCTCAAATCGCATACCGTATCCTCTCTAATAGTAGTGCACCCTAACCTTCGCCTAAATTACTCGAAATCTCGAAAAGCGCTTATCAGAACCTATCGATTTGGGGTCGGAAAATGTAGCTGACGATGAGATCTTGTGGGGGATTTGAGTGTTGAGCTTCTATAAAAACTTGGAAACCGTCAAATATCAAATAGTCATCAACTCGGCTCGGCGCAGTGCATTAGTAGGGAATCTTTTCTTTCCCCTACCTGATATTCAACGAGAGTCTCCGTGTAGTTAAACATGACTCCACCCAATAAAGAGTAGAGAACCAACTTACTATTTAGATGAGTTAGGCTAATGGTCCATGTTTCATTGCTGTTGTTTTCTTAATAGTAGTGCACCCTAAGCTTCGCCTAAATTACTCGAAATCTCGAAAACCGCTTATCAAAACCTATCGATGTCGGGTCGGAAAATGTAGCTGACGATGAGATCTTGTGGGAGGTTAGAGTATTGAGCTTCTGCGAAAACTTCGAAACCGTAAAATAGTCATCAACTCGGCTCGCCGGGGTGCACTACTATTAGAGAGAATACGGTAACTAATTTTAAAAACTCGCCTTCTTGCCTCTTGAAATTTCTCAAAACAAGAGTTTTTTACAAATACTTGAGAAGCATTTTGTAGAAAAAAATAGGGCTTTCCAATAAAATAAACCGTTCGTCTTTTGGTCGATTCACCGTTTCTTAAAACGATCAATGAAGATACCATACAAACACATAGTACTCAACCAACATTGGTAATCACATTTCATTACTTTGCTTTGCTTCATTGCTTTTGAAAAAAGTGAAATACATAGTACTCAACCTATAGCACAATTTTAGTGGCTTCTGGGTCTGGAAAAAGTGCCACAACGAGTGCAACACCAAAGTGTACAAATACGAGGCAGCCGTCGAGACGTACTATTGCGGTGCGAAAGCCGATGTGCCAATCCCTGCCGAGACCGGTTTCCTTTTTGGTGGTCTTTATGCAAAAGGGCAAACGAATGTGTTCACTGGATCAACCGGTTGCCCCGGAAATTTCCAAGCTCATCCAATTTTCAAAGATTCTGTCATTTGCTTGAGTAGAAATTATGTGACTGATGGGCCTTATGAGGTGCAACTCGGCGGATTCTTTGGTTGCAAAACGCCGACAAATCAAAAGAAATGCCCAAGTGGGTTCACGCAATATTTGGCTAGCGCCGAGCAGGAGTGTGATGTGTTTTTCTGTGTGAGGCCGAATCAATTGACGACCTATGTTCCGGTGAAAGTCAAAAGGTTTAGTTTTTCTTTCTTTCTTTAACCCTACCCTATGTGACAGTGACAAAGAAATTGGTAAAAACGAGAAAATTTTGAGTTAAAACTAACGCTAATGGCTGTCTTGAGCTTGTCTTGAGCTTGTCTTGCTGTTAGCGAATGGATTTTAAGCACTTAATCGATTAAACTGATTTTTGTACTCAAAAAGGATTCGATTCCATTCTTCAGCTTGTTTTTGAAGCGCTAAGTTTGCTTTCTGATAAGAAGATAAGAAGATAAGTAGATTTTTTTCATGATAAGAAGTAGAGTGAGCTTCTCTTGGTTAAATTTGCATAATTTAGTCGCATAAAACATTGCGAAAATCACTGCTGTTTTTAGAATTTCATAAATCTCTTTAGACCGCCTTATTCGGATATGTCAGCGTTGAGTGATGAGACTCTAAATGTGATATATTTCTATCGGAACAACACTTTCTGGCACAAGCAAAACATGACCAGGATAATCGAAGCAGCTGCTGGAGAGTTGAAAACAAAGTGAATTTTGGTTGAAAGTTTGAAGCCGAGAATTAAGTTGAAATTTTTCATTGCTTTCATTCAAATTTTGATCCCTTTCTATTTGTATACTGAATCATTTCGAGTACTATTTAAATAAGCTCTCAAATTTAGGAAGTTGCTCATAGAAAATCCGGCTTTTCTTGGTGGATTCGAGTTGAGCACCGACGCTTTGGATACTTTCATTGAAAGCACTTACCTAGCTGCGTATGAGAAAGAAGAGGTAAAGTAAAAAGTGTTTCCAAATGATTGTTGAGTTTTAGGAGACCGTCTAGCACTTCAATAGGCGCTAAAACATTAACATTCTCAATCAGAAATCGATCCCATTTGCCTTTCATAAAATTTTTGATTTTATTTGCAAAACGAGTAATCAGTTTTCATCTCTTTTTCATCAAATATAAAAAAGTCATCTTTTAAAAACAAAGTCATTTTTTGTTGCTCCTTGAGCAATACAAACAATTAATTTGTGGTGGTGGTGAGAGTAATATTAGGTTGATGCAAAAGTCTTTTTCATTTTTTTCGTCTGCCGTTTCAAGCCAACAAATGCACCAATTAAACTACGGTTGATTTCATTAGAAAAACCAATTATTTTTCTGCAAAATAACATTAAAACGGGTTTAAAAATATTTAATGCCTGGATTTTCTTGAGAGTATGAAGTCGGGTAGTCAAAAAGGCTAACTCGATGATGCGGTTTAGACACCTTAGCTAAAGAAAACCTATCTTCGTGTCAATAGATAAAAGATAGAGAAAAAAAGTTTGATATTTTGCCAAAATTTCAGAGAAATTCATTCAGCCAATTTTGCCGTAAAGTTTTTTATAGATTTTTACGAAAAAGGCGTTTTTCACTCTCGAATTTGCTTGAAAGTCAACCGAAATTGATTTAAAAAGATGCAAATTGAACAAAAAAACACTTTTTTTATAGAGCAAACTATAGATTAATTGGTGAATTTGTTACTTTTTAACAGAAGTACGAAACAAATGAAAAAGACTTTTGCATCAACCTAATAAAACGATTTCAAAAATGAAAACAAAAAAAACAAATCCATCTAAATGCTTTAGAAAGTTTGTAAAAGTCAAGTCTGAATTTGATAAAAATAAAATCAAACGAATTCGAGCGGAATTTAGAAAAGCCGGTTGGTATTTGTAATACAAAACAACTCAATTCCCACGTCGAATTTCCCATACCGAAAGCTTTGAGACTTCGTACTCGAACCTCGCGACGTTCCCTAGTTAGAGACCTCCATAGTTAGAGACAAGAGCTGGAAGTGTGGCTAGTGAGAATACTTTCCATAGTCATAAACTGGAATACTTTCCATAGACTCGGAAAATCATTTAAAGTGACACTGAAAACAAAGAGGACTCGAATCGACAGCCGTTCATCCTTGCTGTCCAGTTTTGAGCAAAGAGCACGAGACCAAGCAAAGGTTTGAATCGTATCTAGCTCCGTTCATGTACCTTGAGTGAATTTTTAACTTGTGAATTTTTAAAAATTGATTATCCCACAAAACTCTAGTTCTTTTCAGACAAGAAAAGCAAAAATGATAAACGTCAAATACGAAGACACTTTTCATGAGTGCTTTTCCTTTGACTCGTAAAAAATCTCTCGAACACAGCCCAAACTCTAACAATTGTCAAGAAAAAGTGTTATATTTTCCTCATACCACATGCTAATACATCGATCTTTCTACTTTAGGAAATGTTGCATAACATTATAAATAATTTTATGGACAGCGTGGCAAAAAAGGTTTATTCTTTGTGTTGGGTTTATCGGTTAAAACTTATCAAGTCAAAAAAGGTTCTAATTTGGGAGTTGCAGACACCTACTTAGTGACTGATTAGTCCTCTAAGCTGTGACTCTCTTATCAGCTTCTCAGAAAGGAATCGATCCTCTTGGCGGGCATTTTTTTTCACTATTTCTACTCGGACAATTTTTCCTGGCTTCTTTAAAATTTACGATGAAGCAGATTGGCGATTGTTCAGCTTTTGGGGCAGTATTCCTTTTAGAAAATCACACACCGTAAGCATTTTTTCCGTTAAATATTTAGCTCATTTAAAAAAAAAAAAAAAAAAAAAAAAAAAAAAAAAAAAAAAAAAAAAAAAAAAAAAAAAAAAAAAAAAAAAAAAAAAAAAAAAAAATTTTAAAAATTTAAAAAAAAAAAAAAAAATTTTTTAAAAAAAAAAAAAAAAAAAAAAAAAAAAAAAAAAAAAAAAAAAAAAAAAAAAATTTTTTTTTAAAAAAAAATAAAAAAAAAAAAAAAAAAAAAAAAAAAAAAAAAAAAAAAAAAAAAAAAAAAAAAAAAAAAAAAAAAAAAAAAAAAAAAAAAAAAAAAAAAAAAAAAAATAATTTTTATTTAAAAAAAAATTTTTTTTAAAAAAAAAAAAAAAAAAAAAAAAAAAATAAAAAAAAAAAAAAAAAAAAAAAAAAAAAAAAAAAAAAAAAAAAAAAAAAAAAAAAAAAAAAAAAAATAAAAAAAAAAAAAAAAAAAAAAAAAAAAAAAAAAAAAAAAAAAAAAAAAAAAAAAAAAAAAAAAAAAATTTTATAAAATTAATTTATTAAAAAATTTTAAAAAAAAAAAAAAAAAAATTAAAAAAAAAAAAAAAAAAAAAAAAAAAAAAAAAAAAAAAAAAAAAAAAAAAAAAAAAAAAAAAAAAAAAAAAAAAAAAAAAAAAAAAAAAAAAAAAAAAAAAAATTATAAAAAAAAAAAAAAAAAAAAAAAAAAAAAAAAAAAAAAAAAAAAAAAAAAAAAAAAAAAAAAAAAAAAAAAAAAAAAAAAAAAAAAAAAAAAAAAAAAAAAAAAAAAAAAAAAAAAAAAAAAAAAAAAAAAAAAAAAAAAAAAAAAAAAATTTAAAAAAAAAAAAAAAAAAAAAAAAAAAAAAAAAAAAAAAAAAAAAAAAAAAAAAAAAAAAAAAAAAAAAAAAAAAAAAAAAAAAAAAAAAAAAAAAAAAAAAAAAAAAAAAAAAAAAAAAAAAAAAAAAAAAAAAAAAAAAAAAAAAAAAAAAAAAAAAAAAAAAAAAAAAAAAAAAAAAAAAAAAAAAAAAAAAAAAAAAAAAAAAAAAAAAAAAAAAAAAAAAAAAAAAAAAAAAAAAAAAAAAAAAAAAAAAAAAAAAAAAAAAAAAAAAAAAAAAAAAAAAAAAAAAAAAAAAAAAAAAAAAAAATAGCTTAACAATTCAGACAAATCGTGGTGAAAAAGCTTGCAAGCACTCCAGAGTTATCGCTGCAAAAGCAAGAATTGGGCTTTTTGAAGGAATTAGTTCATCCAAATATCGTCAAGTATTTGGATCGACCCGACGATTACGAAGAAAACGATGACACGTATTTTTCGATATTTATGGAATATTGCGAAGAGGGATCATTGCGGAAAGGTTTTTTTAGTTCTATAATATAAATACTTGAACGATGTCTAATTGGTAAACTGGCGCTTTGGATTTTGTTACTCACTTATCCCTCATCACAAAAACCCTTACAATGCATAGATTACAAAATCATTCTAAAAACCAAAATCAACTAGGCACTTTTGTAAATCAAAAACTCAACTCGAGCATGACCTAGGCCCAGGTTAGGCTGACAGAATTCTTAGACTCTTTGAAACATCCCCGATTTGAACTATACTTTCAATTGTCAGCAATCACCGACACGACTCTCAACTATTCGGTGCTGACTATCATCAAATGGTCAAAGGAGATCTTCACGGCATTGCTCTATCTCAAATCAAAACGACTCGCACACCGCGATGTTAAACCGGAAAAGTGAAGCCTTTTGGATAAACCAGAAAAAGGCCTAGCTAAGCAATTTTTGCAAGTTTTTCAAAAAATAGGGAACGAACTCGTAAATATCAAATTTTAGCGTCTTCCTCGGTCGGGATTTTGTTCTCAAAGTCGGTGATTTCGGGGTGAGCAAGAAATTCTCTGGTGAAACGTCGAAATGTGATGACCGAGCTGGCACCTTGGCCTACATGGCTCCCGAAGTGAAAGACGAAATCGAATTGAGTGAAACGGTTTTGAAATTGGGCTAAACTTTCCACGTCAAGCAATTAGGATGTCTACAAATGCGACGTTTTCGGAGCCGGGCTCGTCATTTGGGAGTCGATGGAGAGAAGGTTGCCTAATGAGCCTAAAAATCGGACTTCGCCTTACCTTTTTTTCTAATCTAGAACATTTAGAAAAGTTGAAACGACACTTGAATGTACACCGTCAACTTGTGACAAGGTGAAACTGCTGCAACAATGGGTGATTGGGTAAAAATTAAAATCATTTTGAAAAGTCTCCAAAAAAGTTTAGTTGTTCTTCTCATAGTCTCAAAATTGATGAAAGAAGCGGCGACGAAATGGGCTTAGCAAAACTCGCAGAGCTTGAAGAGGTAAAAACCAGTTGCTTTTAAAATTTCAAAGCCTCACTCGGAATAGAGAAGTAACTCTCGGCTAGTTTACACTCTAAACAGTTAAGACGTGGGTTGTACAGGGTTGGCCAAAATTACCCGGACAACTTTTTGGAAAAGTAATCGCCGCACGCTTAATTTATTTCAAAGTGTCAAGAGTTATGTAGAGAATTGTAACTCGTAATCTTGGCTACATTTATCTACAAAAAACTTCCCAATCGGATTTATGCAACTCATTTAACAAGTCCTTCAAGTAGTACTAATTCCCTATTCTACGCGCTGCTATTTTTGGCGATTTTCTACATAAAGAATTGGTTAAAAAGTCCGATAAGTTGTTCGGGTAATTTTGCCCAACTCTGTATAATAATAAAGGTTTTGTGAGTGATTTCTTTCTAGATTTTCGAGAATTCGCCGCTCGATCCAGAACCGGAACGTTGCGAATTTCAAAAAGTGCTTCGACGAGTGGAGGGTCTCTTTCCAGTCGAAACCGAAATGAGCGAAATAAGCCTGACGCCTCCATTCATCACTTGCGGTTCACACGGCCCAAGCACCAGCAACGTTTCTACAGCGCCTCAAAAAAGCCACCCACTTTTGGAGATTTTTGATACCGAATGGATGCCAAAAATTGCAAAGAAAACAACTTTTCATCACTTAATGATTAATCGAAAGGCTTTGGCACATATGGGCCAACTGATCCGTCCCGAAATACCTTTTCAAAAACAATGCATGCAAATTTATTGGTTAAAATTTGATCCTCACGAGAACGGCGAGACTTTTTTAAATGCAAATGCTATGAGAGAGCTATTTGTCGAGGAATTCTTGAGGAAATTTCAGCATAAACATGCTAGCGACGCTGAGAAAGTTGAGTTCATGAAAAAGGCGAACCTTCTACAAAAGTGGGTGACTTCTGGTCAAAAAATTACGCTAATCGAACGTCGCCATTTTGTGTTCGAGCCAGTCGAAGAGACACTTGCCGCTTTTGCTAGACTTCTAATGTTCGATTTCACAATTCAGGACTTTTCCTTCCGTTTTTCTATTTGTCTCCTTTGGCATTGGAATGCAGAGCATCTCGATTGGTTTGAATTGCATCAATTGCTGCAAATCGCCATTGAAAACATTGAAAAAGTTGATCTAGTATTCAATCGGAAAAAGTCTTTCGATGTTTGCTATTCGCAAAGCGCGCGAGATGAGCGCTATTACAAGAACGACGAGTGGCTATTTCGAAAAGATTTAAGCGGTGTCGAATTAAAGAAGAGAATGCAATGGAAAAATAGCCTCGAGGTATCTCCCTTGGGTTTAGAAGCATTTCGACGAGCTCTTTACGAGCGAAGAGATGCCATTGAGAGCTTTGCCACTGTTTTTGCTGGAGATATTACTTCACATCCCAGCCAAGTCATGCTCAATTTCAACTCTTTGCTAACGAGATTTTCAAACTCCTGCCCACTAACACGAGAACATTTCTCGCCGCTTACTTGGGAAATCACCACGATTGTAGATGTTTTGGCGAAGAAAACGAACCAGAGTCAAAGTCGAAAAGAGAAACCAAGTAAGCCATCGGTTGATCTAAAGAGCTTCTACCAACGAACAGATTACATGCAATGCATCTTTTTCTCGAACTTGCTCTTGACTTTTACCGATTGTTTTTGTGATGTCAAATGCTCGCAAGAGGTTCCCCTAAAAAATTATCCAATCCAGGTTGAAAATGGTTTCTCGACATGTGTACACCTTCGACAACGCGCCTTTCTCGCCACTCATCGCCAATTTGCAAAAGCTCTAAAGTTATTGAGTGTTTGGCGAGAGTTGTCCTTGTACCGAACAACGCACATTCATTTTTTGAAAGATATCTTATCACAAATCGAAGCAACGGCAAATCCCAAGAATGGCTTTTATTTTGTCGTCGCTACGAGATCCATTGGGAAAAGAGAGCTTATTATTAGTGGTGATAAACATCATAATATCCTTACAAACGACTTTCAACTGGAAAGTATACCTGGCTCGTTTGAATATGTTGGTCTTGTGTTTATCGATTTGATGGATTTTCGGAAACTCTTCGAGACGATGCTCGATTTCCTGCAGGATGAGAGTCATAGTATGTTTAACAAAGGAATGATCCAAGGAAGGAGTGGATCGGAATAGTGATAGAAAAGGTATTTCAAAAAGACAGGGGAATTCGATTAGTTTTTGCTGAAAGCTCCTGTTTTTCGAGGAAAACGCGTTGCAAATTTGGGTACCCAAGCTATTGGCTGAACCTTCGGTTTATAACGGTTCTTTCCCAATTCTAGCATGACCGAGTAGTGTAGTGGTAAGCGCTCTCAAGCTCGCTTTTACTTTTTCCCCACGGATTCGGATCCGCTTTGCGAAGAACTTTTTACTTTCTTTTGAAAAACATTTTAAATACTTTTGATGAACTTTGCAGTGTACATTGACAATTATTTTACATATAGAACACTCTAAAACAATGGATTAATATCTATTCTTTCATTCCGACACATTCGTTCCTTTCTGTGCTTTTGCAACGCATTTCGTCTATTTCTTCAGCACCTTCAAACAGTTGGTGAAACGAATCCATTCCTATGTTATTACCAAAAATATTGGCTTCTAGTATCCACGTAATAATCTTTTAATTGTTTGCTACGGTCTGCGTTTTTCTCGAAAGCCAGGGGATTTAAGCAAAAACTAAATACAGCTTCGGATTCCCCATGCCCGAAATACCTTTCTATCACTATTCCGATCCAATCTTTCACTTTCAGTTTAGACCAATATATGATAATAGTGGGAAATAAGCTAGCATTTATTGACTCGACATATTTGCACGATAAAAATAAACTCTTTTCAGGTACGGAAACAAAATATCGCGACAAAATGCAATGTCTAATCAAGGATTTCTGGCACGACCACGAAATCTATGAAGGATCGCCAAGAAAGATAGGAGTTCGCGAGATTTACGAAGAGCAGATGGAAACCATCGGAACCTATTACAAGGCAAAACTGGCACTTATAAAAGATCAGCCTAAGAGTAAAGGATTTGAGGACTTGCCCATGCGAAAGCTTCTTGAGACTGCCGAACATCTCGGCACAACAACCCACTTTCGGCGATCGATCAACAACGACAAATTGTACACCGAATTAGCAGAGAACCTCAAGAATACCAACAATTTACTGAAGGATTACGTTTTTTTAATCGACGAGCCCCCGATTGCCCAACACAGCAAGGAAAGCAAACTTTTCGAGCTCATGGAAGAATTGCACGAAAATGAGATCATAAAGATTTCAATGTTCCTGGCTCGACAAGCTTGGCTCATTCAAGCGTTGTCCAACCTTTTACACGAAAGAATCACTGATCTTTTTCTCAGAGACTCAACAGAGCTACACAAAATCATTGACACGAGAGCGAATTTCGATCTGCAGACACTTTTACACGCGTTTGCCACATTGAAAGCTTTGCGAATGAATGTTGTGCAAATGTTTTCCAATTCATGTCTCGATACACCTGAACCTGAGGAGATTTCTTTGAGTTCGGCCGTTTATTGGAACGAGAAAAACATAGCAGACTCTTGGATCTTATTATCGAAAGAAGAAAAACTTTTCCTGAAAATTGACTTCTCAGAAAAGGCGTTTTTAGAAGGAGAATTTAGTGCGAAAATGTTTCGAATGAATGGGCAAATATTAAGGCGAATTGTGGGTATCGGTTTCAACTATCTGCGATTTGCCAATTTTGATAGTAGTTGGCTAAACGATAGGTTTGGAGCGAGAACGATTAGCGAGATTCCACGGCTTTTCGAGCCACACCCAACAAGCCTCGGCTATTCGAGTTACATCTTTCGGTGGAACGTTCAACCGTTGGACTGGCCATGGATCATCTATTCGGCTCGAACACAGCAACAACTGAAAGCCTATAGTGCTTGTCATAGGAATGTCTCGAAACGTCTTCAGGGATCGAAAGAACTTCTCCGGCACTCGGCTATAGACAATTTTTGGTTCATTCTAGAAGGTGCAGAAGCTGGGCACCGAAAAATCATTGGTTTGCCTTCGGGTGCAGGCGTCAATGTGTTAGCGTTGAATCTATCAGATTATGCAAAGAGTGGGTTGGAAGCGTACTCGATCAATGAAAACAAAGATGTGAAAGCTGTTCGGTTAACAAAGGGAACAATCGAAAGCCTCATTCAACTCGTCAATCAACAGGCGCAAAAAAAAAGAATTGTTTAATTGCTCGGTTGTGATTTATTTAATGTTTTTCAAGCTCAGTTGTATTCCATTGAAACATAAAGATTTTCTTGGATTTCAATGAAAAGACATACAGTAGTGAAAATCTGTATTTTCGCCTTGGTTTCCGAATTGATTTTAGCAAAAACTAAAGCATTCAAAGTCAACCGAATTTAAAACGATCAAAAGTATTAAAGAGCTAAAAGACTCCAGTTTTCAAAAATAGGAAATGTTTTGAACATTAGCTTATTATAAGCTAGAAAATCAACAATGTCAGAAAACAATCATGAAGAAAGGTGGAAAAAAAGTATTTTGACTTTGTTTTTGCTTTTTGCTTGTTATTTCATATATATGAATTATATGTCTTTAAAATGTCGCTTTATTTTCTTTTTAAAATCCCATATTTATCTACTCGGAGCAAGGAAAAGCTTGTTGAAGAGCGAAGAAAGGAAATGAAAGCAAAAGATTTAGTCGAGCGAGCAATTTGGATGCACTATAAGAACTGTTCAACTTCTTGTAGCAAAATCGAAGGCTGGAATAAGTGTGAGAAGAGCGTTGAAATGTAGTCGACATGATGCAACAACCGAGGATCGATCGATCGATCGATCATCAAAATTTTCAACCAGTATCCATCTCTGACCTCAACCGAAGGACAGGGGTTATACAAGTCAATTTTTAACAAAAGTATTTTTGCAAAGACGGTACGTAATCGACTCATTGAAGCAAAATTGTACGCGAGATGTTCAATCAAAAAACGACAGATGACGGCTCGGACCAGGAAACTTCATTTGGCCTTCGCTCGAAAGTACCAAAGTTGGACGAACGATGATTGAAGTGAAGCGATATTTTCTGATGAAACAAAGGTGAATCTCTATCAAACAGATGAATCTCCATTGATCAGACGACCTATTGGAAAGCGTCTTCTACTCAAGTACGTCAAGCCCATGGTTCGATTTGGGGGCGGAAGTATTAAGTTGGCGGGAAAATGATGCGAATTTTTTTGACCCGAATTTTTATTTCAAAAAACAATAAATAAAGAAGACTAATATAAAAGGTATTCTCCATTATTATTTAGGACATCATGCCATTTTTTGCTCAATTCAATAATTCCATCTTCAAAGAACTGGGGACTTTCTGAAGAAAAATAGTTAGGGACCGCATTTTCGACTTCCTGGGAATCCTTGAACAGCTGATCGGAGATGAACTGCTTTGGAGACCTGAATAAGTGGTAGTCTGATGGGTCCAAGTCAGGGCTTTATAGGGCGTGAGGTAGAGGTTTCCAGCCCATCTCTTCGATTTGTTGGAGGGTCATCTTTTCCGTGTGCGGTTTTGCATTATCATACAAAAACCGAATTTTTGAAGTCTCATGTCGAGATTTCGATAAAGCGTTATTCACACGGTCTAACTGCTCACTGTAAGGTTCAGCTGTGACAGTTTTATCCGATTTGAACAATTCAAAATAAACCAATCCACTATAGTTCCACCATAAGCACAACATCAACTTCTTTCCATACAGACCAGGTTTTGACTTGACAACCGGAGCTTGCTTTGGTGATAGCCATTGGTGCTTGCACTTAACGTTATCATATAATATCTACGTTTCATCAGAAGTAACAATTGATTTCCAAAAATCATGCGCTTTTGATTTTTGAATGAAAATTGAACAAGTGTTCATACGGGCAATTATGTGATTGAGGGTCAGTTCATGTGGGGCCCATTTTCCGCATCTGTTTCGCTTTCCAATCAAATGTAAATGCTTTTCAATGGTACTATGATGAACATTGAACGTTTGATGATGAACATTGAACATTAAGCATAGAAATCGCTCAAACCATCAATAACATTGGCTTTCGCTAATACTACCTTTGCCATAGGCCTTTGAAATAGAATTATGCGATTCTCGGGCAGATTGTCCAAGCTTAAAGTCATGGAGTAAAGCATCAGTAATTTTTGTTCCTTCATTATTTGATAACAAATGTTTTGATTGTGTAAGCAAACACACTCTGCTTTTCTAATACTATCGCGGATTTCTCTGTTTGTCTGCCAGTACTTGCCCAAGAGCACAAGTTAAAAATTCACATTATTTTCCCGCCAACCCAATATTATGTGCAGGGGTAGGTATACTTTTTGTTAGTTTTTAGGAGCAATGACAAGAAGTATGGTCGGTCCACTTGTGTAAATGCAAAATACGCAAAATAACTTTTCATCCATAAGATGAAAATAGACACATTAGAAGTTTTTAGAACCATTCAATATTTTAAAAACAATAAACTTACTAGAGGATAGTAAACTGGCGGTGGTGATTGAACTTAGACAATTTGAGGTGGCGGTTGATATCCCTAAAAAGACAACAATTTATGGGAAACGTGAAAAGCGCTTACGTCATAACGTTTACGTCATTTTAACACCCCGAGTCTTTACTTTCATCTCAAAAAAAGCAACAAACCTTGGGCGGTGGTGGTGCTTGTGAAGATGTTCTCTTCTTCTTACGACTAGGAGTCTCCTAAAAACGACAGATTTTGTTTAAACCATGATGTATTTAAAGTTAAATTAATGCTCCTCGACTAAGCAATGGAAACAAAATATAAAGTTTGAAAATGTAAAAACTCACGCCCATTTTCGGAGAACAAGTCGACGAAAAAAATAAATTCCCGATTGTGCCTTAGTTTTATTTGGGGGTTGAATGCAAATTCTCTTGACAGACAGACAAACAGACAGAAATATGTTAACTTTATGCAAATTTGTGTATATTAACGTACATTTAATCGTCAATTAAAACAAGATGCACAAAATTATTTCATTCTTATTCTTATTCATCCAATCATTCTTTCAAATGGCGAACAAGAAGAACTTCGACAAAAGACAAAAGAGGAACTATGCGAATTGCGCCAATGCTCATGATTCCAGTGTGCCAATTGTAGTAATCGGCATACTGGAGTCATGAGCATTGGCGCAAGTCGCAAAGTGGTCGCCAACAAGAATAAGAATGTACTACCGCCTTCGAAATCGCCTTCACGAACATCGGAAACACGACGAGCCAGATGGAAACAATCAGCTGCTTTGTTGCCACTGCTGCTTCAGGCGTTAGTGTGATTTTTTGCTTTTAATATTTGTAGTAGAGCGAAGCCATAACACTAAATTATTATTTATTTTATTTGTGATTTTGTGTTCCCTATTTAGCGTAGGTAAATTTATTCATTCGTTTGTGTAAGCGACAAGTATTTGGTACCGTTTCATAGTATTTTTGTATCATTTGATTTTGGTTTTGGAAGATGGAAACAATCAGCTGCTTTGTTGCCACTGCTGCTTCAGGCGTTAGTGTGATTTTTTGCTTTTAATATTTGTAGTAGAGCGAAGCCATAAAACTAAATTATTATTTGCTTTATTTGTGGCACTTATTTGTGATTTTGTGTTCCCTATTTAGCGTAGGTAAATTTATTCATTCGTTTGTGTGAGCGACAAGTATTTGGTACCGTCTCATAGTATTTTTGTATAATTTGCATTTGGTTTTGGGTTTTCGTGATTTACGTTTTTATCTATCTAGATTTGGTGAATAATATGGGTATAAATAAAGTTTATTTTCTATTAGTTATGATGATGAGGGTACTCTAAAATTTAAAATTCATTCGGTTCTTGGCCTTTTTTTTCTAAACGGCTTTCAAAAACACATTTCACAAGGATTCTTTATATTCTTTTGCTATCGAAGTACATGAAACGAACAACGGTTCAAAAACCCGTTTAACCCATTCAAAACTTCCGCAGCGAATAATCGCTGCAGCAAAAACTCAGGAACGGACCGCTGCAGCGCTAATTGAGCTATTTTCATTCAATTAATTGGTTTTTTTTTTGCTGTTTTTCAGCATTACATATATATTCCAATGGTAACAGATCTACAAATTACGTGGGCAAAAAAGACGTGTCATATTTACCCGGAATCAATGCAGCCTCTGGTTTTGCATTGAAATGTTCCATAATAGCTCTAATCTTATAAAGCCGATCTCCTGCAGGATCCAGTTCATTATCACAAAAACGCAGGTTTCGAAGAATAGGTTCAAACTTTGTTCTTGACATAATGTGGGAAATGTGGGAAAATCCTCCTAATCCTGCTACGTAGTCACGAATCCTCGGTAATTTGACGATTCCCATTTGAAGATACAGAGCCAGGAAGAGCTTGAAAGATTATGCATCGAAATCCTGCCATTTTGTTTTCCTTTTTCCATGTTTATTAGATTCGCCTACTAACATTTTGATTAATTTGTCGTCGATAAAATAAGAATAATAATCTATAGGATCTTGAAAAGTACTGAAGTCAAATCCAAATCGTTCTTCATCAAAAATAAATGGTGTAGGAGACTCTCTTAAACCTTTCCAACCATCTAGATAAACTGCTTCGGACTCAAAAATGTCAAAAAAGGGCTTGGTCCGCAGACGACAAAAAAAGAAAAAACGCTGCGGTTTCGAATGGGTTAATAACGAGATTTTACTCTATTCAAACGTTTTATTATTTTATTTAAGTTATCGTCGAAAAATTACGAAAATTATCGGATTTCCCATTTTCCATTCAATTATTCTTCTCTTTCGTACTATCTCGTTCAATTTTTTTGATCTAATCGAGCCGTTTGCACAAATCACATCTTCTCCTTCCCCTTGGCCAACAGATGTCGAATAATGCCTAAACCGTACCAATCGGTAGCGATATAAAAGGAGAAATCGCTCAAAGGAGAATTCATTTCTCTTCACTTTTCACTTTTAAAACCATTTCTCTTTACCTATTTTTCAATTTAGATTCGCTAATCTTCGAATTTGTTTCGAAAATGTCTCTTTTCGAGCAAGCTTTCTCCTTCTTGAAATGCACTCGTTGCGGAAAGTTCTGTGAGTTTTAAAATCAACTATTGAACTGAGATTTAACAAAAGATTAGCTTAAATTCATTCACCAATTTACTCTTTTGATTTCAGTCAGCTACAATGAGAAGGTGTTCTCCTGTAAGAATCAGTGGAATCGCAATTGCTTCGATCACGAGGCCGTTTCTGGAAAGCGCATGTAAGTGCCTTTTCAATAAGAAATATTAATTAATTGTAATTGTGACATTTACTGATGAAAATGTACAACGAATCGTTGTCGAATGTGCGCCGCAACTCCCAAAGATGCGTCAACTGAAACATCTAGCGCTTTATGCTTACAAATCACCGGTGGGTTGAGCTTATAATTAGGTTGAAAAACGTGCATCCTTTGCAATAAGAGTTTCGATAAATACAATTGCTGTAGTTTTACTTGCTTGCCTCTAGTTTTATGCAAGTTAGACGCTACTCTTGAGATGATTCGGGAGGGTTTCGATTGGATAAAATAGAGAAAAGATACTTTGCAAAAGTGGACTTGAGATGAACACACTCCAGTTAAAACTTTGAGACAAATTTTACAAATCGATTCAGGCACAACGATTCGAACCACTTCCGGAACAACAAACGAAACGTCAAAACAACAAAGCACGGGTGAGCTCAAGAATACCCTTAACTTAGTTTTGATTCCTTTTTCAAGACCGGTCATAATGTCAAGGCTTGCATGACGTGTAAGAGGTTTTACAGAGCGATTTGAAACTTTTAGCCGACGAGAGTGGATGGGTATCACGGTGGTACTTCTCGGAAGGCTCCCGATCAAAAGTTCGAGCAAAGAGGTAAACATCTTGTCGATTTTAATTTATAGTATGAAATGGAAAACGACCCACTAACGTTTAAACGTTTGCATTCTGTTTTGGATAAACATGTTTATCCAAAAAATCAAAAGCTTTAATCCTAGACAAGAAAGAATTACGACCTCAACATCCACCGCCATCTGATTCGCCTCAGCTTTCACAAAACAGCCACGCTGGGAGCTTGTACGGGAGTACGACAAATCCTTCGAATGGTTAGTTTTAGGAAAGGAAAGTTTTCATACTGATAAGGGAACGCAAATGCTTTGCGCCCTATACCATTCGACGCAGAATTTTATGCTGATTTCGAATATGAATTCCGTTTTTGCTAAATGACATTCTGTCACGAGTGATAAGCGTTTGTTAGGACTCTGAAAGTGTTGACTATTGTCTGGAATTTTGTTAGGACTTTGAAAGTGTGGTCATTTGGGTCTTAGCGGCTTCTTTGCGGGCGGAGCTCGGTGTAGCCGTGGTACAGCGCTCGTTTTCCAGAGCGAGACCTCACAATTTCGGTCCCCACCTTTGATTTTGCTTTTGTTTTTTTCTAGAAGTGATGTGTTCTTTGTGATTGACTAGGGTTCTTTGTGCGCGCGCGTAATCTCATTCCATCTGATACTTCCCTTTCCATATATAAAACCATAAGTTAGCGTTGTTTTGTGAGTTTTCTACGATTATCGGGACAAAGACACTTAAGTTATTGTATTTTGTTCTCGAGCACTTACACGCACCCCTCCGGGCACACTCAATTCTTACATCAACGCCACTATAGGAAGAAAATAATGGAGAAATCGGTGCACCAGAAATGCGTTTAGGCGCGTCTAGTGAACACAAAGTGCATATAAAGCACAGAGTGTGTGCGAGAAAAAGTACATACATTTTAGACCTTAGATACTTTTATTGTTGTTGTTATTAAAGTTAAAGCATATTGTTAAAGTCATCATGGGATTTTTTTTCGGGCAACTATGTCGCTCGATCGGAACCTCCGCGCCCCATTTCGCCGCAACTTTCCGAAACAAGTAGCAATGCTGGGAACTTTTGCGGGAAAATGCTACAGTCTTCCAATGGTCAGTTTTTCGAATAGCCTCATGAATGAAAACACGAAACCTTTCTAAAAAACATAAAGCTGTACTAAAGTGGAAAACTTTTAGATATCTCTCTCCATTCCCAGCCTCCATCCAGCATTCCGCTGGCTCCAAAACAATCAAATGGGAATCATTTACAGAGAGTTGAAACCTCAAACTCTAAAGACCGTGGGTTTTTGATAGGTCTCTTATCTGACATACCTGCAATACTTGACTTCGAGGGTTCAATCCCCTCTCCGGAAATCTACTTTCTCTTGCCAATTCCTTCACTTCTTTATTACTGAAAATGTGGATGTGTTTTGTGAACTATGAATACCTTCTGCATGACCAAAGAATTTAGGTCATAAACAAGACGCAAAACCTTCGAAAGTGCAATCCAATGATATGAATCCAAATCATCAACAAAAAATCTTCAACAACTCTTTCGGATTTGCACACAATGGCGCTATGCCAGGTGAGGCTTAAAATCAGAAATAACTCCTATGGAACTTGGATTTCAGCTTAAGTAGAGTCTTGATCTAAAACCTGTAGTAAAATCGAGCTGATTAAATGCAAATTGACAATTTAATTATGGACAATTTAATTATGATAGTTTTCTACAAAAAGCGTCCTTAAGAAAAGCATTGCTCGGAAAGAACATACTTCAATGTTTGTTACGGTAAAGTAAACCTTCAGTAAACCTTTACATTTCGCTTTTCAGCCCGGCGCCTTCGAGCGGTGGACGGGGGAAGCAACAACAAAACAACAATAAAAACAAGTACAAGAAGAACGAGAATAATAGAAAATAGAACCATTTCATGAAGTTGTGGTTTTTGTTCATTGATGTTCTTTAACTAGCAATCATTTCCTTTTTTCACAAACCTTTGTTTCTTATCAATAAATTTATCTGATTAACTCTTTTGGCTGCTTTCAAAAACGGTTTGGTCCATTTGCTATCGAAAACTTTTCATTCTCATGTTTAGTCTAGAAATTTAGTTGATTAAAGTTTTAGTTCATTTTTTGTGGAATGGTCGCTAGACTTCCTTCCTCTAATGACGCACAAGGTGGGCAACTAAACCAAGGAAATTGTTCATAAACGTTTTCCATTTGGCACACTGACGAATTCTGAAAACAAGCTAGAGTAGATTTCAATAACAATAAGTGATTTTTTTCAGATGATATGACTTCTCAATTTCCTCACGCTTCACCGGTGTCGATGGAAACTGATGACATGGAGCTTGAAGCCTCGACTTTGGCTGAGCAACGAAACGCTGTCGATTCGCCTAACGGACACCAAGATGCGAATTTGATTCGTGAAGCCCAACTGAACGCCCACAATATCAACGCCCGTCTACAAGATCTATCACCCGAACAAGCAAAACTCTTCCTGAACACTTTAAGTAAGAATTTGTGGAGAGAAGACAAACAAGTGAGTGTATTTATTTCATTAGAACTTAAAAATGTAAATGTTTTTACTAAAACGTGTCATTCTTTAAAAACTACAATCTTAAAGACAAAATCATGATAATTTTCAGATGTTAACACCGCTCTATTAAAGGATTAAATACCATTTTCAAATACTAAACGAAATTTTCAGGATGATTTCTCGAAAGGGTCAACAACGAAAAAGTCGATCAATATTTTGGTGCTCGGACAGACAGGAGTCGGGAAATCAACATGGATAAACGCTCTTGTCAACTATTTAACTTACAAAACGCTAGATGAAGCGATTGCTGCCAAGGCGCCGATTTGCGTGATTCCAACTAAATTCACAATGTATGACAACAATCATCAGAGACACGATGTCCATCTTGGAGGAGCACACGACAATGAGGTTTTTGCGGACAATGGTCAATCAGCCACTCAAAGCGCCAAGACGTATATGTATGAACAAGATGAACACAATATTTATATCATTGACACTCCGGGAATGAATGATACCAGAGGACACTTGAAAGATGAGGAAAACATTCAGAATATTCTTCGATCAATCGCACCTTTCAAAGAGATCCATGCGATTTGTTTCTTGTTCAAAGCAAATGAGGCTCGTCTCACGGAATCTTTCCGCTACTCGATCGAGAAATGGCTTGGAAATTTCAGTAAAACGGTGCTCAACAATGCTTGCTTCGTTTTCACAAATGCTAGAGGGACTTTTTATCGACCGGGTGATACAATGGGACCGTTGAAGGCTTATTTCAATGAACTGAAGGAGAAAGAAGGACTTTCAGTGAGAATTGATGACAGCAACATCTTCTGTTTGGACAATGAAGCTTTCCGATTTGTTTGTGCTCATTTCAGTGACATTCAATTCGATACAAGGGAAATAAAAACGTTTGCCGATAGCTGGAAACATTCGTCGAACGAAGTGCAGAGATTGTTGGATCACGCTGCACGAGCTCGCCCGCACAACACCTCGGACACGCTGTCAATCAATGAGACTCGGACTTGGATCTATCAGTTAATCGATCCAATTCTCAAAGCTTGTACAATGATTCAGAGAAACTTGCAGCAACTGGATTGGCAGTGAGTTTTGCAAAAAATAGATAGATAAATAGAAGAAAAATAGAGACATAGATACAATAAGTCCCAGTCTTTTGCACAAATCCAGCTCTTGCAGCTGATTTTTGAAGTAACTAACTATTTAGCCGGGAACCCTAGAGTAACCCTAGAGTAATGCGTCTTCCAAAAGGTAGCTTTCCGAATTAGCCACCTTTTAGAAAACGCATCACTCATTGAAACCGATCAGCTAGCTTAAAATAGTAGAGCTTAAGTTTTATATATTTAGTAGAGCTTAAATAGAGCTCTACTAAATAAATAAAACAAATAAATCAATAAAATAGAGCTTAAAATAATTGAAAAAGATTCACAAAATGAACTCCAAGATCTAAACTAACATTTATGACGATACATTCATGTGCACAAGTCTTTTCACGCCCAATTTTCTAAAAAGTTTCATCAATTTTTTTTTATAAAGTGCATGGCTATCTTTAAGCTATTAATAGTTTTAATTACACAAATATATGTACAATTTATTTACACAAACGTTATCGCTATACAACACTTATTCATCGAGAAAAAGATATAATTTTCAAAACACCCCTGAAAATCGTGGTGCAAAAGTCTTTTCACAAAAAACGAAATTAAGCTTTAATCAATATTTAGTCGCTCCTCCTTTTGCCAAAAGTACTTCTTTAATACGATTAGGCATCAATGTAATTAACTCATCAAGAATTCCAGGTCCAATCGTTCTCCAAATTTTTTTGATCTAAAACCATAGCTCGACTTTAGAATTGAATAGTTTTCCTCACCATTTCGATTTCAAATAGGCCCATAAATTCTCGATAACATTTAATGAATGGTGGAGCTTTGATCAAAGACACGTGATCGGTCCGGTAAATGTGCTTTTCCTCCATTCGAGAGAGTCACAACGCGGCTCATCAAAAGTTTGCGTTTGTGTACTGGCAAATTATCTTGATAAAGAAACCATCCTGGATTCATCGAAGCACTCGCAAATGGAAGTAGATATCTGCCCAATATTTCAATATATTGGCGGGAATCCATTGTTGATTTACGAGGAGAAGTGGACCCGTTGAACTTTTACACATCGCAGCTAAAGAAACTAAAGCACCTAGGCTTGAAAGCAGGTCTTCTAGTATACAATGCTGCTTGAAGCAGGCGCGATGCAAGGCCCAAGGGGAAATATTCTTGTTTGAAGTTTGCTTGAAAAGAATGGCTCCATGTTTCTACGTTAAATTCGGACCCTTCTTGAAAGCTCCCGTAAGAAATCGGTCTTCATTCTTTGGTGTAATCCACGGCCGTTCCTTTTTCCTACATCTGTGCACATTTCCAGACGCATTCATTTTTGCCATAACAAGAGGAACTGTTGTGGGCGTACATCCTAAGAGACGAGCAACGTCTTGTCGTGGGATTCCTTCCTTCCTTGCCTCGACGGTCCTTTCTTTATCCGGAGTTGAAGAGTACGCTCCTGGCATCTAAAAAAATAAAATAGTACCAGTAAATACGAAGCGAACGAAAATAATAAAAATTTTTGCAAATGTGAAAAGAGTTTTGCACCACGATTTTCAGGGGGTGTTTCGACAATTATATTTTTTTATCGATGAATAAGTGTTTAGTTAACCTTAATTTTGATCCCGTGGGCTTCACGATTTGGTTCCTCATCAAATGTGATCAAAATTAAGTAAATCTGACCAAATCTAAAAAAGACACGGTAGCTTTACAAGTTATCCACCTTTTAGAAAATACACTATTCAAGAGAAATATATCGTAAATATGAATACCAGAAAATTGTCAATAAATCATGAATTTCAGATGGGTCTCTGCCGGTGTGAGTGGCTTGAAGAAGAGGATGAAGTCATTTTTTGGCGGCTCTCCAAAATAAAAATCAAGAACATTGAACAACTATTTCATTTTGTCAATAAACTATCTACTATGCTTGGTTTCATGTTCCATTTGGTTATCTCCTCCAAAAGATTGAATTTTAAATACTGTTTACTTGCCAAATTTTCCGGTACTTACATAACTTTAATATTCTGCAAGGAAATTATAAAATGTGATAATTTCAGCAATTCCAACCAGCTCCACATTCAAACAATACCGGGCCTCCGAATTTTGTTGACAACGGCAGGCCATCGGTATGAAGAGAAGTGTTCTAGATTTGAAGCAAGATCATTTTTATTTTTTAAATTTTCAAACAGAATCCATCCCTAACCTCAACCGATGGACAACGGTTATACAAGTCAATTTTTAACAAAAGTATTTAATATAAGGACGGTACGTAATCGACTCATTGAAGCAAAATTGGACACGAGATGCCCAATCAAAAAAACCACAGATGACCGCTCGGACCAGGAAACTTCGTTTGGCCTTCGCTCGAAAGTGCTAAAGTTGGACGAGCGATGATTGGAGTGAAGCGATATTTTCTGATGAAACAAAGGTGAATCTCTATTAATCAGATGAATCTCCATTGATCAGACGACCTATTGGAACGCGTCTTTTACTCAAGTACGCCAAGCCCATGGTTCGATTTGGCGGCGGAAGTATCAGGTTGGCGGCAAAATAATGCGATTTTTTTTGACCCGAATTTTTATTTCAAAAAACAATAAATAAAGAGGATTAATATAAAAGGTATTCTCCATTATTATTTAGGACGTCATGCTCAATTGCTCAATTCAATAATTCCATCTTCAAAGAACTGGGGACTTTCTGAAGAAAAATAGTTAGTGACCGCATTTTCGACTCCCTGGGAATCCTTGAACAGCTGATCGGAGATGAACTGCTTTAGAGACCTGAATAAGCCGTAGTCTGATGGGGCCAAGTCAGGGCTTGATAGGGCGTGAGGTAGAGGTTTCCAGCCCATCTCTTCGATTTGCTGGAGGATCATCTTTGCCGTATGCGGTTTTGCATTATCATACAAAAACCGAATTTTTTAAGTGTCATGTCGAGATTTCGATAAAGCTTGATTCACACTCTCTAACTGCTCACTGTAAAGCTCAGTTGTGACAGTTTTACGTCCTTCGTGAGGCTCATCTTCTAGGCTCTCGTTTCCACTTCGAAATCGCTCAAACTTCAATAAGATTGGCTTTCGCTAATACTACCTTCGCCATAGGCTTTTGAAATAGAATTATGCGATTCCCGGGCAGATTTTCCAAGCTTAAAGTCATGGAGTAAGGAATTTGCGTTCCTTCATTATTTGATAACAAATGAACAAATGTTTTTGAATAATATTATGATTGTGTAAGCAAGCACACTCTGCTTCTCTGTTACTATCGTGGTTTTCTCTGTTTGTCTGCCATTATTTTCCCAAGAGCACAAGTTAAAAATTCACATTATTTTCCAACCCAATATTATGTGTTGGGGTGGGTATACTTTTTGTTAGTTTTTAGGAGCAATGACAAGAAGTATGGTCGGTCCACTTGTGATGGTAAATGCAACGATAGACTCCCAGCAATACATATCAATACTGGAGCAACATCTACTTCCATTTGCTAACAAGACATTGCTTGATGGATGGTCGTACTACTAGGACAACTCTCTGGTAAACACGAGTAAGATTATGATGGGGCAGGTAGGAAGGCTTTCGAATGGAAGTCGAATAGAATTTCCAGGATGGTTTGCGATAAATGGTGTTGCTTTGATCAAAGCACCCCCATTTTCAACTGATTTGAATTTATTGAGAATCTCTGAACGTTTGTAAAATCAGAATTGCGGGGAGGGGGAAAACGGGGAAGGGAAATGAAGGATTCATTCTAATTTTTGCTAAAATCAACTCCGAAACCAAGGCGAAAATACATATTTCCACGACTGCATGTTGGCCATCTAAACAAATGACAAATCGTCAAGTTCTTCACTTTTTGTGCCCAATTTTTAAGATTTTGCTTTCGGTATCGGTTGTTTATTGGCTGCAAAATAAAAAGCGCCTTTAGAATAAACAAACGTATCACAACATTTCTTTTCCTCAGAGAAAAAAAAAACACTTTTGGCACCAGAGTGACCACCAAGTGCCACTAAAGATTTTGAGGAGATTTGAGGCAAACTTGCTTTTTTTTCGGACACCCTGTACATACCTACTCCAGCACCTTATTGCATCTATCAATGATTAGTGGCTAGAGAAAGAGACGTTAAAAATTAAAGATTTAGGCATTCTACTGCAAACAAAAACGTTAATAAACAAAAATTAGCCTTTTTTTAAGTTAAAGGTGTTTTCATTCTACGGGGCGCGGCAAGACTATTGCAACCAATATTTTTCAAAGATAGAAACCGATAAAAGAGAAATTAACTCAAAAACTTTAACAATTGATTTTTAAAGTAATATTAAACAAGAAAAAAAAAATTCTATTTAAAAAGATATTTATGGACCTTGTGACATTTGGCAAATGCATCGACCGTGACCAAATGGAAAGCGGCATCGAGTTTGTCACATGCTTTTTGAAGGGACTTCTGAAGCGAATCAATGCTGGGATGCGTTTTTGAGCATGTTGTTGCTTCAAGAACATTCGAAACACTGAAATTCATTGAATTAAGATCGGGTTCTCAGGATGGCCACTAAAAGTGGCCAAATCGGGAAAATACTGCTTGCGCCAGTCCTGAATCACTCGAGCCTTGTAAGCATTAGCATCATTTTGCATTTGCCATTTGCACCAAATCCTGTTGCAAAGTGATTTTAAAAGTTTATTTTACAATTATCTGAAAAATTACAAAAATACGAAGAAACTGTGTTGTCAACTTTAAAAAAGATGGAAAAGTTGGTAGGAAAAATGAAAAAAAAACTTTAAGCCAAATTTGATGCAGATGAAAGATATTAAAATTAAATAAAAGATAGGTGATTGGAATTTCTGTTGTCTGTTTCTCTTCAAAAGTTGCTCTTTTTTGTTCTCTTATTTGGGGAAGATGCGGCGAAGCTTGTCGAGAAGACCACGTCTGAAAATTTTCAAGTGTGTTTAATCTTGCCAAGTATTTTGTAAGACCCAAAGCTTAGTACCCGGTAAAAAGTATTAGACCGACACTGAGTAACAACAATATCTTTGTCTTTAACTAAATATTCAATTTAACCCACTTCTTTCCACCACCAGAAGAAGAGGCTGCAGTGTACGTTGGTGGGGCAAACTTCTGCACGCTTTGTTGTTGATTCATCGAATATCCGCGAACAGTTTGCTCAAAGAGTTCTTTGAGTTTTGCTCCAAAATGAGGCAATGCAAAGAGGATGGCTTTCATATTCTTGACATCATCAGTGGTGATCTGTTGCTGATGGTTTCCGCCGGATTGCAAGGCGTGCTCAATAGCCGCTCGTTCTGCAAAGTGGTTGATTGATTAAAGAAATACCACTAGGTTTTAGATACTATCAGCTATTTTTCATTTGAATGAGTTCCTCTAAACTTTCTAGGTTTTCTAGAGCGTTTGAAATTGAAAATACTGTAATTTCAAAGCGCAAAGTGTAGCTACAATGACCTATCCTTAATCCTGCCTAAAAATTCTAGATTCTTACTGGACTCCAAAATCACATACCCTGTCGATACTCATCCAAAGAGCGCTTCAGATTGGCCAGTTTCGTTCGATCTCCGCCCGCTTTGATACATTTTTCCTCTTCCTCAATCGACTTTTCCACATATTTCTCAAAAACATCATTATAGGTCATAATCGCATTCTGGTTCAAGAAAACCGCGAAACGAATACTTGAATCCATCACAGTTTTCTGTTCATGTTTGTATTCTTTCACGATTTTCTCACATGATTCGATAATTTTCTGCTTTGTGATTCGAGCGTCTTCATTCGTTTGAATTGCATTCTTTATGTTCACATCTTCAACTGATTCGTTCGTTTTCACTTGCTTGAAGCGAATGTGCATGTGAGTCGACCATAAACAACCACAAACTGTACAGCTTTGCCCACCCTGCATTGCCCAACATTGTTGTAGATGAGGCTCAGGGAATCTCTCGGGATCAACGTTGTCCAATTGACAGTGATCATGCCAAATCTGTTTGTAGATCGTTTGCAATTGTTCACTGTTCGGAATCGACTGCGTTTCGATGCATTTCGGGCCAGTGCAGACGGTCATCGGATAGCTGAGTTCCTCGGTTTTGATCCCGATTTGTGGGATCAACAACTTCTGTTGCAAATCATTGATCGTCGCTTTCGTGTTTTCAATCTCGACTTTTCGATCATCATACACTTTGATATTTGTCTCAATCAATTCATTGATGTCAGCCAAGGGTTTAGCGAGTTGGAGAATGATTCCACGAGCTTGATTCACTGAGAGAGTCTTGTCAACAGAATGCGGCTTGCATCCAGCCGCATAGTCAAGGAAGCGATGCGTCTCATCGGCCGATTTTGCCCAACTTGCTTCGAAATTTTTCATGTCATCTTCGCTAAACTCAACTCCATCGTGATAGGCACAAACGAATTTGAAAGCTTCATTGTCCAGGCAAAAGATATTGCTCCGATCGAGAGCCACTTGAATCCCGTGTTTCGCTTGAAGTTCATCGAGAAAAGCTCTTAAAGGAACAATTGTATCCCCTGGTTTGTAGAAAGTCCCACATTCGTGAAGAAAAACACGATATTCTTGGCGGCATCTTTGTGCAACTGAAGTAGCAACTCTCCAATGCAATATCTAAAGCTCAACGTCATCCGAGCATCATTCGATTTGAATAATAGACAAATTGCATGTAAATTCTTGTAAGCTGCAATTGCATTCAGAATTTTCCTTGTATTCTCCTTGTCTTGTTCAATTCCACGAACATCTCCAATGCCAGGGGTATCGATGATATAAACATCATATTTCGGGTGTGGGAAGAGATAAGTTCGAGCGTCTTGTGTTGCACTTTGTCCTTGTCCAAATACTTCATTCGTCGAGTTTCCGATGACGATTTGTCGTTGTTGATAGTTCTCGTCACACATCGTGAACATTGATGGAATGACACAAATCGGCTCTGGTGCTTCCAATGCATCGGCGATGTGATCAAAGCTCATATAGTTTGCAATGCCATTGATCCACGTCGATTTTCCGACTCCCGTTTCACCGAGTACAAGAATGTTGATCTCTTTTCGAGGGCCAGAGTATTGGTTGTTCTTCGATTGATGAGAAGTGGGCAAGTCCGGCAAAACTAGCAAATTTTTCGAAGAGCTTGGCTTGCCTGGAATTCATTTTAATTGAAAAACAGTTATGTTTTATTTACCATTTTGTGGTTCTGGCTTGGATTTCTGTGGAACAGGAGTTTGTGATGCTGAGTAAGCGGGTGGAGGCTGGGGTAGCTGTTGAATGCCTTAAAGTTAAGTTCTTAAATGTTTAGATTCATCAAAATTGAAGCATTTTCTAAAAGGTACGCTTAGGAAACAAACTAAGTATGTATGTATTTTAAATTAAATCAGCATGACTGTATCTAAATGCGTGCTGACTAAATTTGGGGGTACAGCTTATCCAAATGCGCATTTTAGAAGTTTAAGCGTCCCTTCAAATTCATTACATCAAAACTCAAAGTTGCAAAGTTCTTACCTTGCATTGGTTGCATTCCATAGCCCGGAAAGCTGGATTTGGATTGAATGCCCCATTTGGTTGCATCGGTTGTTGCGCTTGCAGCTGCATTTGTTGCATGAAGAGCATCTAGAGGAAAATGTTTTGAACCAATCAAACTTGTAGCTACCATTTGTTGCATAAAATTTGGATCCTGCATGAATCCCATCATATTTCCGTTGGGCATCTGTTGAACTTGAGGTGGCATTGGAGGTGTTTCTGTTGGAGGAAAGCCCGGTTGCGGGGAGACCATTGGGAATTGCTTGAAATTAACATTTACATAAAAACTTAAACTTTACGCAGAATATAAATAAAAATGATCTTGCTTAAAATCCAAAAACACTTTTCTTTATACCGATGGCATCCCATTGTCAGCAAAACTCGGAGGCCCGACATTGTTTGAATGTGGAGCTGGTTGGAATTGCTGAAATTATCACAATTTATAATTTCTTTGAAGAATAAAGTTGTGTAAGTACCGGCAAATTTGAAGTAGGTGCAGTTCGAATCCCGGAAGGAAACAATTGGCAGGACATCGTTTGACGGCCAGAATCGTTTGCTAAAAACTCGTAATGGATCAATTTGCAAAGAAAATTTTTCAATGCATAGCACAGTACAAAATTTATTGTTTTTATTCTTTGCATACCTTGCGGTGTAGCGTCAAATTGTTGAGGAATCGTTGATGAAGAGTTGGACATTTGTTGATGCATCGGTGGCGGGAGAGCGGTCAACACGGGCACTGGACGAGGATTTGCGATCTGAAATTGATATGCAGATGAAGAGTATGAATAAATCAACCCGTTCTCTGTGAGGTGACCCCAAAGAAGTTAAAAATCTACTGTAAACCAGTGCAAAAAGATACATTTACATACAATTTGAGAGAACTAGGAATTATTTCTGATTAAGATCAAGTGATTTTTCAAAGATTTAAGAGTCACTAATTGAAATAGCGTTACCCTAGTATTAAAAAGTACAGTAATCCTCGATTTCTCTAAGGCTTAGGTAAATAAATTTCCACTCACTTGCTCGAAATCGTCGTTCTCGGCATCCGATGAGAGGAAAGCGCTGCTTTGCAACTGAGGCATCGATCCGTAAAGCAGTTTGTCTTGCTTAAAACAATAAGTTGGCAAGTAAACAGTATTTAAAATTCAATCAAGATAATCTTTTGGATGAGATAACCAAATGGAAAATGAAACAAAGCATAATAGATAGTTTATTGAAAAAAATGAAAAATTTCGATAATTTTCTTGGATTATTTCGTGGAGCCACCAAAAAACGAGAACACTTTCTTCACACGACCGCACATTTTTCTAAAATTTATGATTTATCGTTATTTTCTGAAGTACTGTAAAAGTTTCAAGAATACATGCTAAAAATTATCCTCATAAATTTTAGTTGAGATCGGCAGAGACCCATCTGAAATTCATGATTTATTGGTAATTTTCTGGTATTCATATTTACATTATGTTCCTCGCGAATAGCGTTTTTCTAAAAGGTGGATAACTTGTAAAACTAACGTGTTTCAGAAGTACTGTAAAAGTTTCAAGAATACATGCTAAAAATTACTGTGTTATTACTGTTTTACTAAAATTATTCTTTCTTGGTGGACCAAGAAACGAGAACACTTTCTTCACACCACCACAAATTTTTCTAAAATTTATGATTTATCGTTATTTTCTGAAGTACTGTAAAAGTTTCAAGAATACATGCTAAAAATTATCCTCATAAATTTTAGTTGAGATCTTGGAGTTCATTTTGTGTATCTTTTTCAATTACTTTAAGCTCTATTTTATTTAGTTTTATTTATTTAGTAGAGCTCTATTTAAGCTCTGCTAAATAAATAAAACTTAAGCTCTACTATTTTAGGCTATTAAGAATTTAAGTTCTACTATTTTAAGCTAGTTGATAGGCTTCAATGAGTGGTGCGTTTTCTAAAAGTTGGCTAATTCGGAAAGCTACCTTTTCGACGACTCTAGGGTTATCTGAATGCTAGATAGTTGGTTACTTCAAAAATCAGCTGCAAGAGCTGGATTTGTGCAAATGGCTATGCTGAAATTATTTTAATATAATGCAATGAGCAAAAGACTGGGACTTATTTTATCTATGTCTCTATTTTTCTATCTATTTTTTGCTAAACTCACTGAAACATCAATTTCTCGCAGCGTGTCACAGTAGCCTCATAATCCTGATGATCGGTTTTCACATGAATATCGAAAATATGTGCAATCATTGCGCCATTCAGCGGTAAAGAGAACAACTTTTGTCGAATTTCTTGCAGCTCATCAAGTGAGATCTTTTCCGAGTCTCGTTGATGAACAAATTGTTTGCAAATATCTCCATAAGTCACACTGAGTTCGAGCAATCGATTGAATTCCTCCGCATCCACCCCGGCTACGCTTTTCATTTTCTTTTCTTCGGCAACAATCAGTTTCTGTAAGTGTTGTTCAAAAAGATTCGTTTGCTGAGTGATCCCATTCTCAGCAAGGAACGCTAAAAAGTTGTCATTGCGAATAAAATGTAGTTGGATTCTTTTTGATATCCATTGATGAGTCGCTCAATTTTTCGAATCGAGGTTTTCTTCATCTCGGCAGCATTCGCGTCTGAGGCGAGTTTTTGCGGGTTTTCCAGAGATTTTGTGGTCATTCGTTGTTCGTACGAGATTCGCTCGTGATCATTTATGTGACAGGAGCATTCAGTGCAGAACCTGCAACCATGAAAGACTGCACATCCGTCTAGTTTTCCAATATCGCTTAGTTTGCAATCTTTGTGGCAAACCCTGTAGATCAACGCTTCTTTTCCATCAATCCTTTCATACCTTGCACATTTTTGACTCCGACAAACGGTTTGGGGCATCGATAGCTGTAAGATTTCTATTGAAGTCACTCGAATCGTCGCCAATCTCCGCAATTCTTCAACATTGTTCTCAGCTTGCATCAGCTCTTTCTTCTGCCAATCCAGTTGCTGCAAGTTTCTCTGAATCATTGTACAAGCTTTGAGAATTGGATCGATTAACTGATAGATCCAAGTCCGAGTGTCATTGATTGACAGCGTGTCCGAGGTGTGGTGAGGACGAGCTCGTGCAGCGTGATCCAACAATCTCTGTACTTCGTCGGACGAATGTTTCCAGCTATCACCAAACGTTTTTACTTCCCTTATATCGAATTGAATGTCACAGAAATGAGCACAAACGAATCGGAAAGCTTCATTGTCCAAACAGAAGATGTTGCCGTCATCAATTCTCACTGAAAGTCCTTCTTTCTCCTTCAGCTCATTGAAATAAGCCTTCAACGGTCCCATTTTATCACCCGGTCGATAAAAAGTTCCTCTAGCATTTGTGAAAACGAAGCAAGCGTTGTTGAGCGCCGTTTTGCTCAAATTCCCAAGCAATTTCCCGATCGAGTAGCGGAAAGATTGCGTGAGACGAGCCTCATTCGCTTTGAAAAGGAAGCAAATCGCATGGATCTCTTTGAAAGGTGCGATTGATCGAAGAATATTCTGAATGTTTTCCTCATCTTTCAAGTGTCCTCTGGTATTATTCATTCCTGGAGTGTCAATGATATAAATATTGTGTTCATCTTGCTCACAGAGATACGTCTTAGCGCTTTGAGTGGCTGTTTGACCATTGTCCGCAAAAACCTCATTGTCGTGTGCTCCAAGATGGACATCGTGTCTCTGATAATTGTTGTCATACATTGTGAATTTAGTTGGAATCATGCAAATCGGTGCCCCGGCAGCAATCGCTTCATCTAGTGTTTTGTAAGTTAAATAGTTGACAAGAGCGTTTATCCATGTTGATTTCCCGACTCCTGTCTGTCCGAGCACCAAAATATTGATCGACTTTTTCGTCGTTGAGCCGAATTCTCGCACTTCGACACTTCCCTTCTGTAGTCACTCGTTTTTCTCGTTTTTGACTTCGGGTACTTGCGTCTCTTGAGATGAAATTTCTTGAGATGGAGCAGTGTATCTAGGCTGATTTGAACAAATTTCGGAAATATTCTTTTCCGGTTTTGTTTGCACAACTTGACTCCAGCTTCTTGTCTCCAGCCTGGTGACTAAATTTGGGGGTATAGCTTATTCAAATGCACCTTTTAGAGGTTTAAGCGTCCCTTCAAATTCATTACATTAAAACTTTCAAAGCTGCAAAGTTCTTACCCGGCATTGGTTGCATTCCATAACCCGGGAAAGCTGGATTTGGATTGAATGTCCCATTTTGTTGCATCGGTTGTTGCGGTTGCAGCTGCATTTGTTGCATGAGGAGCATCTAGAAGAAAATGTTTTGAAGCAAATCAAACTTGTAACTACCATTTGCTGCATAAAATTTGGATCCTGCATAAAGCCCATCATATTTCCGTTGAGCATCTGTTGAGCTTGAGGTGGCATTTGAGGAGTTTCTGTTGGAGGAAATCCTGCTTGGGGGAAGTCCATTGGGAATTGCTTGAAATTCTAGATTTAAATAAACACTTAAACTTTACGCAGAATATAAATAAAAATGATCTTGCTTAAATTTCCTTGAAGAATAATAAAGTTGCGTAAGTACCGGCAAATTTGGAGCTGGTGCAGTTGGAATCCCGGCAGGAAACCATTGGCAGGACATCGTTTGACGGCCAGAATCGTTTGCTAAAAACTCGTAATGGATCAATTTGCAAAGAAATTTTTTCAATGCATAGTACAGTACAAAATTTATTGTTTTTATTCTTTGTATACCTTGCGGTGTAGCGTCAAATTGTTGAGGAATCGCCGATGAAGAGTTGGACATTTGTTGATGCATCGGTGGCGAGAGAGCGGTCAACACGGGCACTGGACGAGGATTTGCGATCTGAAAATTGAGATGCAGATGACGATTATGAATAAATCAACCCGTTCTGTAAACCATTGCAAAAAAGATACATTTACATACAATTTGAGAGAACTAGGAATTATTTCTGATTAAGATCAAGTAAGTTTTCAAAGATTTAAGAGTCACTAATTGAAACAGCGTTATGGTAGTATTCAAAAGTACAGTAATCCTCAATTTCTCCATGTTTTAATGCTTAGGTAAATAAATTTCCACTCACTTGCTCGAAATCCCGGTTCTCGGCATCCGACGAATCCGACGAGAGGAAAGCGCTGTTTGGCAAGTGAGTCATCGATCCGTAAAGCCGTTTGTTTTTGCTTAAAACGATAATTTGACAAGTAAACAGTATTTAAAATTCAACCCAGATAATCTTTTGGATGAGATAACCAAATGGAAAATGAAACAAAGCATAGTAGATAGTTTATTGACAAAATGAAATAGTTCGACAATGTTCTCGATTTTTATTTTGGAGAGCCGCCAAAAAATGACTTCAACCTCTTCTTCACGCCACTCACACCGGCAGAGACCCATCTGAAATTCATGATTTATTGGTAATTTTCTGGTATTCATATTTACATTATGTTCCTCGCGAATAGCGTTTTTCTAAAAGGTGGATAACTTGTAAAACTAACGTGTTTCAGAAGTACTGCAAAAGTTTCAAGAATATATGCTAAAAATCATCTTCATAAATGTTAGTTTAGATCTTGGGGTTAATTTTGTGAATCTTTTTGAACTATTTTATTTAGTTTTATTTATTTAGTAGAGCTCTATTTAAGCCAAAATTAAATACTAATCATAATTTAACCACTTACATTTACATTTAGCACCATTTTCTTTATTTGACATCGATGGGTCTGGTCTAGAGGTGGAGTTTGAAAAATAGCGAGTTGGAAGCGAGACAGTTTGTGGAGGAATTGCTAAATATAGGTAGACTTTGAAGCTTTCTCAATGTAACAAATGTCTTTCTGGGGCAATAAAATCGCATAAGTGCATCTACTGTGATCATCACCTTCAAATTTGAAAGATGCTCAAAAGCATCAGAGATTTCGCCAAAAGCAACGGTCATTTGATCAGCTAATCTAAAAAATAAAAGGCTGAATTGTAAAACTAAAACAAGTAACTGTTGAACAATTGGCGCTATTGAAGCAGGATTGGGCACAGGATTTGTCGAGGAGGCTTGAGCATCGAAATGTCTAAAAAGAGGCAGCTAAAGAGAAAATAATACAAAAACCACCTCCGAGTGTTGTCGCTTGACGGCTGGTATTGGATGTTATCTTGAGACATTTCTGGAGAAGGGGTTTGATTCAAATTTCTCTAAATCAACAAAGTTAATCGGTACTAAGGCAGTTGGGGGGGAGGGATACCTAAAATTTTCCCAAATGTAGTTTTTCTAGGGTAATTGATGGCGCTAATCACGAAAAACTTTTTTAATTTATTCTTTTTCATTTGTTTTTACTTAGGCGCCATATATTTACCTCGACTTCAGCACCTCTACTGCGCAGAAGGTGTCCGTGTGACCTGGCTGCAACATCCCGGAGCGCGACGGTCGCCAAAGCCGGATGGTCGATAGGCTCCATAAACACACAAAGCCCGCTACCTTCCGGCTTCTAGCAGACGGCGCGAATGCGACACAGATTTAGTAAATGGAAGTAACCGGTTATTAATATTTGGGAAAATGCTTTTTAATTGAAAGCATAACCTAAAAATGCTTTTTTTTCGTGATCAGCGCCATAAATTACCCTAGGAAAACTACATTTGAGAAAATGTTAGATGACCCCTAAACTGCCTTAGTACCAGTTAATCTTAAACTTAAAATAGTAACTAATTCAACTAACCTGTTTGTGTGCAGTTCCAATTTCCACATCAACTATTGTTGAGTCGGGTGATCTCGAATGTCCCGATGAAATCCTAGATGAAAAAGAAATAAATATTCAGTGAAAATCAACAAACCAATCAAGCGAATGACGCCTCTTGCGTTGTTGAGGTTCTTGTCGAGATTCATGAAACATTTAGAAGCTGTTCACTCGATAAAGGATGCTGTAATTTTGTAATTAAATTGATTTAAATGCAAAGTTAAAAGCACAAAAAAATTAAATTAGTCGCAAAAAAATATGAGTTCAAACAGCCGAAAAACCCGCCTAACGATAACTCAAATTTGCATACTTCAACCCCATGCCTGGAAACATTTCAGGCAAAAAAAAGTTTGGAGCGGACGGGAATCGAACCCGGTATCCTCTTGGGCCGATCATTTTGGCGACGGAACGCTAACCACTCCCTCCCCTAGACCGCCGAGGCAAAAAAGGGCCGTGGTTTAGCGGCTTTTTAACTTTTAAAAAAGTAGACGATGAATTTTTTAATTTTTTGAACGCGTCAGCATGATATTACCAACCTAACAAAAACAGCGCACCCTGAAATTTAAACTAGATGCCGAGTAAACCACGTGTGACGGACAGAAAAACAATTCCTTTTTTACATGACAAAAACAAGATTCTATCAATTAATTGAATAACCTAATGGGAAATAGAAATTTGGAGGGCCCAATTTCAGCAAAGAGGCATTGCGGCAACTCTTATAACTTTCTTTGTAGTTAACCGATTTAGAAGATTAACATACCATTTCAATAGGTCAAAAACTAGGAAAGTTGGAAAAAAGCCCACTTTTTTAGTTTTTGACCTGTTGAAATGATTTTAGTACCATTTTGTTGCTCTCGATGAGTGCAACAAAATGGAGTGTAAATCTTCTAAATCGTTTAACGAAAAAGAAAGTTGCCACTGCTTCAATCAAAAGCGCTCATATCTCGACACCAGTACGTTTGGTTCCACGCGCTTGGGTATCAAATTAAAGGGGAGGATAGGTGAATTTTTGAGATAAATACTTTTCACATCAACCAGCGCAAATTGAAAAATAATGAAAACTCGACTTTTTTGCCACTTTTCAATAAGTAAGCGATGATGAGTGGAGGCTGGGGTAGCTGTTGAATGCCTTAAAATTGAGTTCTTAAATGTTTAGCCTCATCAAAATTGAAGCATTTTCTAAAAGGTACGCTTAGGCAACAAATTACCGTAACGTTGGACATTTGTTGATGCATCGGTGGCGGGAGAGCGGTCAACACGGGCACTGGACGAGGATTTGCGATCTGAAAATTGATATGCAGATGACGATTATGAATAAATCAACCAGTTTTCTTTAAGGCAGCCTCAAAGAATTAAAAATCTACTGTAAACCACTGCAAAAAGATACATCTACACAATTTGAGAGAACTAGGAATTATTTCTGATTAAGATCAAGTAAGTTTTCCAAGATTTAAGAGTCACTAATTGAAATAGCGTTACTTCTCGGAGTTGTAGTCGGCCGGTCATCAGCTTATCTTGATAGGCTTTATAGATCAATTGGCCTAAACAAGAAAATCAATAAGTCTTGATGCAAAAACATACCCAATCCGTTAAAAGCTTTTGGTACTTTAAATTCGGCCTTGTTAGATGCCTCATTCTTCGCAATGGTTGTTTCACGTTGTGAAGTCGCTCCTGATCCAGCATGGCCAAATGAAATTTTTAAAAAAATCTACTATAAACAAGGGGGCAGATAGAGCTGACCTCTTTTTTGCTGTACTTAGCGCAAGTTCCGATGCACCAGGCGATGATTGGCTTCTTGACTTTAAGTTTGGAAATCATCTTGATCACGTCGTATTCATCAAGCTCTCCACTTTCACCAAGCAAAACGATGATTTTCACACTACAAATACTTTTTCGGCATTTGATTATTGAGCGGATCGCCAAGAAAGGAGTTCGCGAGATTTACGAAGAGCAGATGGAAACCATCGGAACCTATTACAAGGCAAAACTGGCACTTATAAAAGATCAGCCTAAGAGTAAAGGATTTGAGGACTTGCCCATGCGAAAGCTTCTTGAGACTGCCGAACATCTCGGCACAACAACCCACTTTCGGCGATCGATCAACAACGACAAATTGTACACCGAATTAGCAGAGAACCTCAAGAATACCAACAATTTACTGAAGGATTACGTTTTTTTAATCGACGAGCCCCCGATTGCCCAACACAGCAAGGAAAGCAAACTTTTCGAGCTCATGGAAGAATTGCACGAAAATGAGATCATAAAGATTTCAATGTTCCTGGCTCGACAAGCTTGGCTCATTCAAGCGTTGTCCAACCTTTTACACGAAAGAATCACTGATCTTTTTCTCAGAGACTCAACAGAGCTACACAAAATCATTGACACGAGAGCGAATTTCGATCAGCAGACACTTTTACACGCGTTTGCCACATTGAAAGCTTTGCGAATGAATGTTGTGCAAATGTTTTCCAATTCATGTCTCGATACACCTGAACCTGAGGAGATTTCTTTGAGTTTGGCCGTTTATTGGAACGAGAAAAACATAGCAGACTCTTGGATCTTGTTATCGAAAGAAGAAAAACTTTTCCTGAAAATTGACTTCTCAGAAAAGGCGTTTTTAGAAGGAGAATTTAGTGCGAAAATGTTTCGAATGAATGGGCAAATATTAAGGCGAATTGTGGGTATCGGTTTCAACTATCTGCGATTTGCCAATTTTGATAGTAATTGGCTAAACGACAGGTTTGGAGCGAGAACGAGATTCCACGGCTTTTCGAGCCACACCCGACGAGCCTCGGCTACTCGAGTTACATCTTTCGGTGGAACGTTCAACCGTTGGACTGGCCATGGATCATCTATTCGGCTCGAACACAGCAACAACTGAAAGCCTATAGTGCTTGTCATAGGAATGTCTCGAAACGTCTTCAGGGATCGAAAGAACTTCTCCGGCACTCGGCTATAGACAGTTTTTGGTTTATTCTAGAAGGTGCAGAAGTTGGGCATCGAAAAATCATTGGCTTGCCTTCGGGTGTAGGCAAAATCAATGTGTTAGCGTTGAATCTATCAGATTATGCAAAGAGTGGGTTGGAAGCGTACTCGATCAATCAAAACAAAGATGTGAAAGCTGTTTGGTTAACAAAGGGAACAATCGAAAGCCTCATTCAGCTCGTCAATCAACAGGCGCCAAAACCGTAAAATTGTTTAATTGCTCGGCTGTGATTTATTTAATGTTTTTCGAGCTCAGTCGTATTCCATTGAAACATAAAGATTTTCTTGGATTTCAATGAAAAGACATACAGTAGTGGAAATCTGTATTTTCGCCTTGGTTTCTGAATTGATTTTAGCAAAAATTAAAGCATTTGAAGTCAACCGAATTTGACTCGCGATTGAACGGCGGTGATTGAACGTAGACAACTTGAGGTGGCGGTTGATATCCTTAAAAAGACAACAATTTATAGGAAACGTGAATAGTGTTTACGTCATTACGTTAATGTTTACGTCATTACGTTAATGTTTACGTCATTACGTTGATGTTTACGTCATTACGTTAATGTTTACGTCATTACGTTAATGTTTACGCCATTTTAACACCCCGAGTCTCTACTTTCATTTCAAAAAAAGCAACAAACCTTGGGCGGTGGCGGTGCTTGTGAAGATGTTCTCTTCTTCTTACGACTAGGAATCTCCTAAAAACGACAGATTTTGTTTAAACAACGATTTTTTGAAAGTTACAGTCATCAAAAAAGTCTTGCACCATTGTCTCCCAAAGGCTCAAAACAAAAAATTTTTCGCAAAAATAAGCGTTTCCGAGAAAACTTGTTGGCAACTAATTTGTTCTGATACTCAAGCAGTGTGCATGAAATGTCATGAAGAACAACGAGCAATAGCCTCAGCGATTCTACCATTGTGGTCTAGTTTCCGAATGAACAAGTAAAAAATTTATTCGTAACAGTAAAATAGAAAGAATAACAAAAGAGTTAACGACCAACAAAAAAAGGAAGCAAATCAACATGCAGCAAATCAACAGCAACATCAACTTGCACCATCAAACAAATTCAATAAGTTTAATACTTTGTAGCAGCTCCTTTTTGCTTGAATGATCTTGAATGCTTGAATGACAATGGTGCAAGACTTTTTTTGCTGACTGTAAATGAATGCTCGTCGACTAAACAATGGAAACAAAATATAAAGCTTGAAAATGTAAAAACTCGCGCCCATTTTCGCAGAACGAGTCGACGAAAAAAATAAATTCCCGATTGTGCCTTAGTTTGATTTGGGGGTTGAATGCAAATTCTCTTGACAGACAGACAGACAGACAGACAGACAGAAATATGCTAATTTCATGTAAATTTGTGTAAATTAACGTACATTTAATCGTCAATTAAAACAAGATGCACAAAATTATTTCATTCTTATTCTTATTCATCCGATTATTCTTTCAAATGGCGAACAAGAAAAACTTCGACAAAAGACAAAAGAAGAACTATGCGAATTGCGCCAATGCTCATGATTCCAGTGTGCCGATTGTAGTAATCGGCATACTGAATTCATGAGCATTGGCGCAAGTCGCAAAGTGGTCGCCAACAAGAATAAGAATGTACTACCGCCTTCGAAATCGCCTTCACGAACATCGGAAACATGACGAGCAAGATGGAAACAATCAGCTGCTTTGTTGCCACTGCTGCTTCAGGCTTTAATGTGGGTTTTTGCTTTTAATATTTGTAGTAGAGCAAAGCCATAAAACTAAATTATTATTTGTTTTATTAGGTTGGTGCAAAAGAAATTTCGGTCGATATAAAATGTTCTTATTTTTTTAATCTGAAGAGCTTATTTGATGTTCTTTTGTGCATTTGTACTCTTGGATATTTACTTTATTTTCGCATTTTTTCAAAGTCAGAGCTTTCACTTTTTAATTGATTTTTGCTTTAGATCATGGTGGATCAAAAGTATGTTCTGCGCACGTGTCTTCTCTATGACTTCAAAATGGGCAAAAACGCTGCTGATTTACATCGTGATCTCTGTTCCGCCTTTGGAGAACAGGTTATCACCGAAAGATCATGCCAGCTCTGGTTTGCCCAATTCCGAGATGGTAATGAATCCTTTAAAGACGAATCGCATGGACATCGTGCCACAGCCATCGACAACAATGAATTGGAACAATTAATTGAAGCTGATCCAATGCAAACAACATGAGAACTTGCCAAACATCTCCAATGTGATCATTCAACAATTGTACGCCATTTGGAAATAATTGGAAAGACAAATCGTAATGGACAATGGGTTCCACATCAATTGAGTGTTGAGAATCTGGGAGCACGCGTTTCGATCAGCCATATCTTGCTCCATAAGTCGAAAAGAAGCCATTTTTTTTGAGAATATCTTGACCATGGATGAGAAGTGGATTCACTTTGATAATACTTCTCGAAAAAGACAATGGCTGAGCAAAGGTCAAGCGCCAATTCCAACTCCAAAGCCGGATTATCATGGGCGCAAAGTGATGTTGTCTTGCTGGTGGAATATCAATGGACTTGTTCATTTTGAATTATTAGAGCCCGGAAAAACAGTCGATTCATCTTATTTTATTCAACAACTCAAGAAGGTTGACGAAATTTTGCGTGAAAAAGGCCTAAATCCCTCAACTATCAACTTTCTCCGTGATAATGCTCCAGCTCACACGGCAAAAACCTCTTGTAAGGAACTAGAGAAGCTAGGATGGAAGGTCTTACCACATGCGCCGTATAGTCCAGACTTAGCACCCTCCGATTTTCACCTTTTCAGATCGATGCAACATTCCCTTGAGAATTGCCAGTTTAAGAATGCAAAAGAAGTCGAAAATTGGGTGACCAACTACTTTGCATCACAGAATCAAGCGTTCTTTGAGAAGGGGATCCGCAATCTGAAGCAACGTTGGAGGGATGTCATAGATAATAATGGTGCTTATTGTTTTAAATAAATTGTTATCTAAAAAAATTTTGGATGACTTTAATGTTTGTAAAAAAACGAAATTTCATTTGCACCAACCTAGTATTTGTGGCACTTATTTGTGATTTTGTGTTCCTTATAATAGGTAAATTTATTCATTCTTTTGTGTAAGCGACAAGTATTTGGTACCGTTTCATAGTATTTTTGTATAATTTGATTTTGGGTTTTCGTGATTTACTTTTTTATCTATCTAGATTTGGTTAATAATATGGGTATAAATAAAGTTTATTTTCTATTAGTTATGATGATGAGGGTACTCTAAAATTAAAAATTCATTCGGTTCTTGGTCTTTTTTTTCTAAACGGCTTTCAAAAACACATTCACTAACGAGGTTTCACAAGGCTCCTTTATATTCTTTTGCTATCGAAGTACATGAAACGAACAACGTTTCAAAAAACCCATTTAATAACGAGATTTTACTCTATTCAAACGTTTTATTATTTTATTTAAGTTATCGTCGAAAAATTACGAAAATTATCGAATTTCCCGTTTTCCATTCAATTATTCTTCTCTTTCGTACTATCTCGTTCAATTTTTTTGACCTAATCGAGCCATTTGCACAAATCACATCTTCTCCTTCCCCTTGGCCAACAGATGTCGAATAATGCCTAAACCGTACCAATCGGTAGCGATATAAAAGGAGAATTCATTTCTCTTCACTTTTCACTTTTAAAACCATTTCTCTTTACCTATTTTTCAATTTAGATTCGCTAATCTTCGAATTTGTTTCGAAAATTTCTCTTTTCGAGCAAGCTTTCTCCTTCTTGAAATGCTGTGAAAGTTCTGTGAGTTTTAAAATCAACTATTGAATTGAGATTTAACAAAAGATTAGCTTAAAAATTCATTCACCAATTTACTCTTTTGATTTCAGTCAGCTACAATGAGAAGGTGTTCTCCTGTAAGAATCAGTGGAATCGCAATTGCTTCGATCACGAGGCCCTTTGTGGAAAGTGCATGTGAGTGACTTTTCAATAAAAAATATTAAGCTAAGAAGCTGCTATACGGGAGGGGCAAAAATTTTACATGCTAATTTTTGTTTCCGGTTATGTTCCACATTGCAAAATTGATTCTTTTCTTTTAGATAACAACATTTATGAATTCAAATATGAATTGCGCGTCTCTTTACCGTGAAAGACGAGGAAGAAGTTGAGTACTGGAAAGAAGCTTCTTTAGCCTCTTGCAATGTGTGGAATCAGATGCGCCGCAAGTACGTCGACTGTATCGATTGTAATATGGTATGTGATAGTCATAGAATTCGACTTTTTCCAAACTTGCAGCTAGTTTGATTGAAGTTCCAATTAATCTATTTACTTATTTACTACAGTTCGACTAATTAAAATAAGTCATCAAGAAACTAAACACTTTTCAAAGGTGAGTTGGAAAGAAGTCAATTTTGCGCGTGAATACTGTAAAGATTAAAGACAGATACTGGGACTTAACAATAGTTTCTAGTTTTATAAATTCAACACTTTACTGTGAGTTTTACCTAAAATTACTGGCAATCATTTGACTTCTGACTACCTTCAGTATTATCCTTTTAATTTATTTAGACAATGTCATTCCTGGTGAACGCTTTCGCTCAACAAAAAAATGAAATAAATAAATGAATGGAATGGAATCTCGGCATCAGCAAAACGATTCGCTGCGTTGTTCTTTTTCCATGAAGCTTCTCGAGCTCATTTCCTTGTTTGATGTATTGCCGCACACAAGACAGAGATCAATTCTGAAGAATAGAAGTCAATCGAGCCATTTTCACAACATCGAGTTTCGTCCTGATGTCGATCGTTTTTTGCTTCGTTTTCTTTTCCAACTCCGTGCTTCCAATCAAATCTGCATCCACATCGCTACCTCATTTTTTTCATTCAAATCGTTTTCTTGAAAGAGATTTCGCTCAAGCTCCCGGAGGTCGCGGAACTCCTCCAATCCGTCTCGAAGATTGTCCATTCTACCTAAAGGACAGTTAGAAACGTATTGTTTACTGTTTAAGTTTACTGTTTTCTTGCTTTTTTTCCCTTTTTTGCTTATTCGCCTAATTTCTTTGATCAAAACAAATATGAAACTTTTCAGGATGCCCGCAAATTTTCCTTTCGATGCGGCACATTTCGCCCAATTTCAGGAGAATTTCCATCGATTCATGCAACATATGCTCATCCAAGATTCGGTAAGCAAAATTTCGCGAAGAATTGTAACATTGTAAAATCTAAAAATGGATCATTATAGAAAAAAAACAAACACTAAACTTTTCACTGAAAGAGCTCAAAAGTTGGATTCACGGTTGTGCTTTTCGATCATAATATTCAAGATTTGAAAAGTGTTTACATTTAAATTCAATTTCAAAACGTCCATTAGACAGGTTATTGATATACAGGGTGCGGCAAAAGTTCTGACACTTTTTTTCAAACGGCTTTATAAAATTTCGAAAAACAGTATTTGGCTCACTTCTTATGTTTTTGCATTTGTTAACCTGTTTTTCCTTATTTTTAACAAGAAACAACGTTTTTGTTTAGGCTCGCTTTCAATATGGATGCTAAAAAGAGGCGCACTGTGATACTTGAGTTGCACAAAGCCGGAAAGGTACCGATGGAGATTGTTTGAGTCACCGGATATCCAAAAAAAAGTCTGTCTATCGAGCCATTGAACGATTCAAGAAGCGGGGCAACGATCAGGACCGTCCAAGAAGCGGCCGGCCAACCACAGTCACCTCCAGAGAACACAAACAAAGTCAGATGCCGAATCCGTCGAAATCCCACTCGTTCAATGAGAAAGATAGCCACAAGTCTCGGAATCAGCGAAAGAAGCGTTTGAAGGATTGTTCATAAGAAACTTGGAATGTTCAGCTACAAATTTGCTCAGGCTCATTTCCTGAACGACGCCATGAAGCAAAAGAGGATGGCTAAAGCGAAGAAGATCTTGTACCTGGTCGCTGCTGGTCGTTTGGACAAGGTTGTGTTCACAGATGAGAAGATCTTCACCGTTTAAGCGATCCACAATCGTCAAAACCATCGCCAACTTCTCAAGCGAGATCTGAAAAACACTTTTGCAGCCAAATTGATGGTCCGCCAACATTTTCCAAAGTCCGTTATGGTGTGGGTAGCATCTGTGCCACAGAAAAAAACGCCTCTTGTGTTCATCGATCGAAATGTGAAAATCAACGCTACGGTCTACCAGCAAAAGGTGTTAAAGGATGTCTTAGAGCCCTGGGCAGCGAATCATTTCGGACAAACTGGATTTACCCTTCAGCAAGACTGGGCGCCGGCCCATAGAGCTCGCTCGACTCTCGCTCTCTGCAATCAGCTGTTTCCGGGCTACTGGGGTAAGGACATTTGGCCGTCGAATAGCCCCGATTTGAACCCCCCTGGACTTCTCCGTTTGGTCGATCTTGGAAGACAAGATCTCTGGCAAGAGATTTCACACCGTGGATTCTTTGAAAGCCGCTTTGAAGAGGGCCTGGGCTGAAATCACTGTTCAGCAATGCGCGACCATCGTCGGCAACTTCCGCAAGCAATTGAAGAAGTGCTTCGAGGCCAAGGGTGGAAATTTTGAACATTTTTTATGATTTTTTGTTAGTTTTGTCTTCAATAAACAATTTGTTATCGTTTTTTGATTAATATTGCCAAAGTTTACAACTTTTATTTCTCTTAGAAAAAGTGTCAGAACTTTTGCCGCACCCTGTATTGTAGAGTATTTTAAATTTCAAAACGGTTTTTCTTTTTTCAGAACAACAACGCTCAACTTTGTTTGCCAACCACTTCTGACACCAACGGGAACTCAAAGGAGGAAAAGAATCAAATCGTGCCTTTCAAACTGGCCCGAACCATCTGGAGGTTTTGCTGCACGAAAAGCCAAAGACTTAGAATCGGCCACCGAAATTCTACGATCAATCGTCGATCAAATCAACATTGAAACAGTCCATCGACACGGGAAATTCGACTTCTCCCAACAGAAACCTCGAAAACTTATTGTTCAACTAGCCACTAAAGATGATCAAATGAAGATCTTGAGAAATTCGGGGAAACTGAAGAAGTCAGAAGACTGGAAATCGATTTCAATCAAAAAACCTTTCCAACAAAAGCAAAAGAGACGCGAGTTGAGAATGATCAAGGGAAACAGGTGAGCTAAGCTCAAAACTTATACTTTGCATGTTATGGTTTAGTTTCTCCAAACTTATAGCTAGTTTGATTGAGTTCCAATTAATCAAATGTATTTACTACAGTTTGACAAATTAAAATAAGGCGTCAAGAAACTAAACACTTTTCAAAGGTGAGTTGGAAAGTAGTCAATTTTGCGCGCGAATACTGTAAAGATTAAGGGCAGAGACTGGGACTTAATAATAGTTTCTCGTTTCCTAAATTAAACATTTAACTGTGAGCTTTACCTAAAAATTACTGGTAACCATTTGACTTGTTAAATGGTTACCACGTTGGGGTAACCTTCAGTATTATCAAAACTTTTAATTTGTTTAGACAATGCCATTCGTGGTCAACGCTTTCGCTCAACAGCTCTCCGTGTCCCAATATCCAGCCCCATCAAATCCGTCGACTAAAAGAAAGAAATCGAAGCTGAAAGATGAGGTAAAGAATGGATACCGTAAATGCTGTATTAGAATGACACTCCTCGGAATCTTGACTTTAGACCCTTTTGAGGGAGTTCTATGGGTAGATCTAAACCTAAAACCTACTAAAATTTTATCGGCAGTAAAATTTAAAACCCTATTTTGAAAAAAAATATAAAAATAATCTATAACGGTCGTCCACATGGATTTTTCTTTGGAGATTCAAAGGGTAATAAAATAATTTCACTATTAAACGTGTTTTTTGCATGTTTTGGACAAAGGGCCATCGTTTAAAATAGTTTTTTTGCTTTTGTTTTATATTTTTGGTTCATGTGGTCCCTTCTTCCCTATTTTTTGGATCGGTCGATGTTGAGGGGTTGAAAAGTAGAATAACATGTCATTCTAATACAGCATTTACGATAACAAGTATTTCTGAACCATTTAACTAACTAACTTTATAAAAAATGAAAAAAGAAAATGGTTGTTGGGGTCCACTTTTATGAGGCTAGCTAGGTTCAACTGTAAAACAATGACATGGCTCTATCAAAAAAAAAACTAACTCAGATATTTCAGACTGTTGAGACGGTAACGAAGTCGACCAAACCAGAAGTCCCATCGAATCCTTTCCGCAACTTCGACACCGCCGGGCCGCCAAAAGTTCAAAAAGAACGAAACATTGTGATCATCGGTGAGACGGGAGTCGGAAAATCAACTTGGGTCAATGGCATAGCGAATTACATAAAATTCGATTCATTCGATGATTCTTTAAATGGAAAGAAACCGATTTGCGTGATCCCAATGGAGTTCAACGTGTACACTGGGGAGAAGTTCGAGAAAACAACCGTTTCGATGAAAGCGCAAACATTGGAAAGTGGGAAAAACGAGGCCAACGCGAGTACGGGACAATCCTGCACACAGGCACCAAAAGTCTATCGATTTGTCACCGACACGGTGGCTTTCAATCTCATCGATACTCCGGGCATCGGTGACACGAGAGGCTTAGAATGTGACATGGAAAATATGAGAATGATCATGAAATGTGTGTCAAAATGGGATAAAATTCATGGGATTTGCCTTCTACTGAAACCGAACGTGAGTCGACTCACGCTGTCACTTCGATACTGCATCGTTGAACTGCTAACAAATCTGCACCGAAACGCAATTCCAAACGTTTCCGTTGTTTTCACGAACTCTTGTAACACTCTCTACAAACCAGGAGACACAATGACAGTCCTGAGAAAGCTTTTTGAAGACGTGAAGAATGAGAACCAAAACGAGATCCCACTTACCAGTGCCAACACTTTTTGTCTGGATAATGAACCGGTGAGAATGCTCTACGCTCGTCACAAAGGAGTTCAATTTGAGAAAGCCTGCGTCAACAACTTTTTGAAATCCTGGAATCACACTGTAAAGGAAACCTATAGATTATTTGATTCGGTCACCGATTTAGATCCACATTTGGCGAATGAGACGAAAGCGGTGAGCACTGTTCGTGCAGTGACCCATGAGCTGTGCACAATTTTGGCTGATTTTGATGAAAGAATCAGACAATGGCAAAAAGCTTTGGATCAACAAATGAATCTGCATAAGATTCTGGAGCAGAAATTGGCTGATACGAAGAAAGAAGTTTTTCAAGGGACATACTTGAAAGAGACACCAATTTCCCAACCAAATACAGTGTGTTGTGGACCGAATTGCGTGGAAACGATTCGAGATCCGACGATGAATGCTTTGAAAACTTTTCACAAACGGGTTTGCTGTCAAAGCTGTTCCGTGCAAAATGTGCCTTTAAATCAAATTGGAGCCACGAGTTTGCGTCAATGCCCAATTTTTGACCAAGTAGGGAATTGCAGTGTTTGTGGATGCTCGTGGCAATCTCATATGCACATTCTGTACTCACAGAGAAAGAGGGTTGGTGAGGTAAAAGCTGACAAAAAGGAAGAAAATGATCAAGTTACTCAACAAATTTTAAGCAAATCCTTGTACATCACTCAAAGCCAACAAGAACTTAAAGTTCTCAGGGAAAGGTATCAAAAAGCTCAACAACTGGCCAAGCCGTTTTTTGCGTTTCTTCAGGAGAACCTAATCGTTTCAGTGAATTCTGCTTTCGAGGAATATGCCGAATTCTCGATTGAACAATTGGAGCAAACACTGAAAACGGGAAGTGATCGATATGAGATTGATAAGCTGAAGAAGTTGCTTGCAATTCACCAACAGCAGAAATTCCTGGCAAGTGAGAAACCGAGTGAACAAGAGGAGATCACTTTAGCGAACTATTCCCTGAGAATTTTAGAACTAAAAGATAATCTAATTGTTGGGACTGGCTTGAGAGAATCGTCCATTTACAAGAAATTATTTGATTTCCCGGATCTCGACGTTGTTGAAGTGGTCACAAAAACAAATCTTATTATTCAGTATAGAAAGTGAAACGTGTGATTGTTTGAATAAATTTCTTAGGTTTTTTTTCTCGATTTAATAGCTGTTTGAAACAGTTGAATATGTTTGTTTTTCCGAAAGTTTATTAGTTATTTTAATTTAACTTTAAGAATGGCAAGCGATGCGATGGCCTCGGCGAATGCATTTTTGAATGCCTTGGACAAGGAAAGTGACTCTGAAACAATTGATGGACAGGCAAGTTGAAAAGCAGAAAGTTAAACAATAGATACTAGTTCGTTTTCTAAAGGACACCATTGAAACCTACCGTAGTCTAACGATAAGTATTCAAAGCCTAATTTTGGCTCAGTCAATGACACAGAAATTTAACTTTGAATGGAAACCTACCGTTAGATTACAGTAGTTTTTGTATTTCTTCCATTTAAAGCTCAATTTATGTGTCCTTGACTGAGTCAAAATAGAACTTTGAATGAAACTGGTTGCTTGAGTAGTATAGGTTTGATTTCCTTTCTATACTACACTGTAGATGGCCTGTCCATACCGGATTCTGCAATCAGTGCAGTGTCTTTCAACAGTGATTGTAAAGAATTTAAACTAGAAATGAAACTGGTAGTAATATATAAAAGTTCACAGAGTTTTGTAGCTAAATTTACACGAACATTTCAGGCTGATGACCTCAGTGCAACGGAGTCGGCTTCTTTCGATCAAACACGCCAATTCAACCCTTCTCAACAGCCAATTCATTCCGATGATCGCGATGCAGATGTGAAGAAGAAAATCGTGCTTTTCAACCTACCCGAACCATTTGGTGATGATCAGATGAAAGAGCAAGCCGATCGGAATGCTTTTCATCAAGTTTTATATGCGATCAACGCGGAAAGTCTGGCTGGAAATATTCGTGAGATCAAACGAGAAGGACGATTTGAACAAAATGGAAAACCTCGTCGTGTAATTGTGACATTTACCGATGAAAATGTGCAACGAATCGTGGTCGAATGTGCGCCGCAACTCTCAAAGATTCGTCAACTGAAACATCTAGCGCTTTATGCTTACAAATCACCGGTGGGTTGAGCTTATAATTAGGTTGAAAAAGCCTTTACAATAAGAGTTTCGACAAATACAATTGCTGTGGTTTTACTTACTTGTCTCTAGTTTTATCCAAGTTAGACACTACTTTTGAGATGATTCGAGAGGATTTCGATTGGATAAAATAGAGAAAAGATGCTTTGCAAAAGTGGACTTGAGATGAACACACTCGAGTTAAACTTTGAGACAAATCTTACAAATCGATTCAGGCACAACGATTCGAACCACTTCCGAAACAACAAACGAAGCGTCAAAACAACAAAGCACGGGTGAGCAAAGAATACCCATAACTTAGTTTTGATTCCTTTTGCAAGGCCGGTCATAATGTCAAGGCTTTCATGACTTGTAAAAGGTTTTACAGAGCCATTTGAAACTTTTAGCCGACGAGAGCGGATGGGTATCACGGTGGCACTTCTCGGAAGGTTCCCGATCAAAAGTTCGAGCAAAGAGGTAAGCATGTTGTCGATTTTGATTTATTCTATGAAATGGAAATCCCCTCTCTTGCCAATTCCTTCACTTCTTTATTACTGAAACTGTGGATGTGTTTTGTGAACTATGAATACCTTCTACATGACCAAAAAATTTAGGTCATAAACAACACGGAAAACCTTCGAACGTGCAATCCAATGATGTGAACCCAAAATATCCACAACAAATCTTCCACAACTCTTTCAGATTTGGACCCAATGGCGCTATGCCAGGTGAGGCTTAAAATCAGAAATAACTCCTATGGAACTTGGATTTCAGCTTAAGTAGATTCTTGATATAAAACCTGTAGTACTTTTGAACAATTCAGGCAAGCTTCAACAAAATGGAATGAACGGCCAACACCATGCAAATCAACCAGCACCATTTCCGCCGCAAATGTTCAACAATGCTTTTGGTTTTGCGCCGAATTTTGCCCCGCCAGGTGAGATTTGAAAATATTAAGGCATTGACAAAAGTTTGAAAGCAGCTCAAAAGGCCGATTGTGAGACTTGGAAACGCAAGAAGTTAAGGCTAAAAATTGGAAAAGTGTGAAGTTAACTGATAAATTTTCAGGAAATCCTCAACCAGTTCCACTAATGTCTTTCAACCCAATCGATCCGCAATTCCAAATGATGATGATGCAAATGTACAGAATGTTCCTCAACTCGCCACAAGCACAACAAAACAATCCTTCCGTGCCGTCAAATGTGGCAACATCAGCAAATGAGCTCTCTGAAGAAAGTGAAGAATCCGAGGAATCTGAAGAAGAATATCTGACTGCAGAAGAGCAAAACGATGAGCCAACAAATCAATTTTTCAAGGCTCAATCTGAACAGCACACTGGCACCAAGAAGGAGCTCAATATTCTTGTTCTTGGTGAAACGGGAGTCGGAAAATCGACTTGGATCAATGGAATCGCGAATTACATGAGCTTTGACACACTTGAGGATGCACTCAACGCTCGAGAACCGATTTGCCTTATTGCCAGCAAGTTCTCTTTATACGAGACAAATGAGACGAAGATTGACGTGAAACTTGAGCCATCGCACAGCGAGAAAGATGAGAATGAGACATTCTCCGATCAGGGTCAATCGTCGACGCAAGAACCGAAAACGTACCAATTTGAGACGTCCAAGTACATTGTGAATATCATTGATACTCCTGGAATTGGAGATACTCGTGGAGTTGAGCAAGACAAAGAGAATACAAGGAAAATTCTTGGCGCCATTGGACAGTACAAGCATTTGCACGCAATTTGCTTTCTTTTCAAGGCCAATGAAGCAAGAATGACGTCGAGCTTCAGATATTGCATCAGTGAGATCTTACTCCAACTCCACAAAGACGCTGTTGACAATATTATCTTCTTTTTCACAAATGCACGTGGCACTTTTTATAAACCCGGTGATACGATGACTCCATTAAATGCTTTTCTCACTGAATTGCACAAGGAAAGAGGACTTCGAATTGCACTCACAAGTGATAACATCTGTTGCACTGATAATGAAGCTTTTCGACTTGTCTGTGCTCATTTCAATGGAGCGAAATTCACCAAAAAAGACTTTCAAAATTTTGCTGCAAGCTGGAAACAATCAGCTGCCGAAACCCAACGTTTTATTGAGTACACTGCTCGTCAACGGCCACATCATGTTGCTGATACGGTGTCGATTAACCAGGCAAGAACGATCATCTTTCATTTAGCGAAACCATTGGCCGATGTGAATGAGTTGATTGAGTCGAACATTAAAGTATTTGATGAGAGATGGAGAGACCTCCAAAATACAGCTGCAACTTTAGACGATTTGAAGAAAAAGCTTCTGATTCCACAGATTGGAATAGAAGTCAAGCCGTTGAACTACCCGAAAACCGTTTGTGCTGCTCAAAGATGCATTGATACTATCCAATTGCCACACACTACTCAATACCAAACGATCTACAAACAGATTTGTCATGGTCGTTGCTCTCTCAAAAATGTTGATGTAGAACGTGTTCCTGAACCTCACCTTCAAAAATGCTCTGCAATGACTAAAAGATCAAAATGTCGAGTGTGCAAATGTCTTTGGAGTACACATATGCACATCCGTTTTGAGCAAATCAAGACTAGTGTCCAAGTCGAAGACAACAACACGAAGGTTCTCATTCAACAGAAGCAAGACGCGAGTAAAGTAAAGGAGAAAATGATTCGGGATTGTGAGAATGGAATTGATGAGCTAGAGAAAGAACAACAGAAAATCATCAGAACTTCTCTGCGATTTGGAAGCTTTTTGCAAGCCAATGCCATCCTTCCCTACAATGACGCCTTCGAGAAATACGTGGAGCAAACAATTTCCGAAGAGGAGAAATGCACGGATATTGGTGGTGATCGATCGAAATTGGATAATTTGAAAAAGCTTTTGGATGAGTATCGACAAGAGAAAGCTATGCTGATCGAAGCGCAGAAGAATCCGATTGCAAATGGAGGGAATACGATTACCCCGGATGAGATTGAGGTGATGAAAGCGGAATTGTTCGGGCTGAAACACACGGGGAAAATTCTGAAGAACTTGTTTGCTGCGACGGAAGACGGGTTGGCAAAACATCAACAACATGTGACGGTTAAATACTCACCACCAAAGCAAGTTCAACCGGCAAACTTTGGGAAGTACAAGAAGACGGGCGAGAAAGAGATGTGGGTTTAAAAGTTGCTTGGTTACTGTGGATCTTGAAACTAAATTTGCATTTTAAAACTTGCAGTATAATTAAGAATGCTATATAAATGATCCAAAGTTTCACAAGTAAATCTGCTTAAATTTTTCTGCTCGTCGCGGTTTTACGCGGCGCTGTTTTGGGCACGGCGCTGCTTTGGTTGGCATTGACCCACTGAGCCTTGTGATTCCTCAACGAATGATACCAAAATCGAGCTAATTAAATGCAAACTGAGAGTTTAATTATAATATTTTTCCACAAAAGGTATCCTTAAGAAATGCATTACTTTCAAGGAACATACTTCAGTGTTGATTACGATAAAGTAAGCCTTCAGTAAACTTTTACACTCCACTTTTCAGCCCTGTGCCTTTGAGTGGTGGATGGAAGAATCAACAGCAAAATAATAACAAGTACAAGAAGAACAAGAACAAGAGAAAATAGAACCATTTCATCAAGTTATGTTTTTTGTTCATTGATGTTCTTTAACCAGCAATCATTTTCTTTTTTCACAAAACTTGGTTTCTTATTCATTCATTTCTAATCAATAAACTTCTCTGGTTAACTCTATTGGCTGGTTTCAGAAGCGGTTTGGTCCGTTTGCTATCGAAAACTTTTCATTCTCATGTTTAGTCTAGAAATTTATGAAAAAATGATCAAAGTTTTAGATCATTTTTTGTGGAATGGTCTCTCGACTTCCTTCTTCTAATGACGCACAAGGTGGGCAACTAAACCAAGGAAATTGTTCATAAACGTTTGCCATTTGGCACACCGACGAATTCTGATATCTAGTTAGATTTCAATAGCAATAAGTTGTTTCCTTAGATGATGCGACTTCTCAATTTCCCCACGCTTCACCGGTGCCGATGGAAATGAATGACATTGAGCTTGAAGCACCAACTTTGACTGAACAACAGGTAAATTTTAAGCGATTAGTGCAAAAATTCTTAGCCTAACCAGAATATCAGCAGCTTATTATAAAAGATTAAGAGTAAATTTTAAAAAATAGAATTTTTCAGAATTTCCCGGAACAAATGGAAGAAATGGATGCTTCCAATGGAGTTCAAAGGAAAAACGGTTGCAATCAACACTTCGATACTGTAAGTTTTTTTTGCTAATCGACTTAATAGTTGGCTTTAGTTTACAATTTGGTTAATCTTAATTTAGGCTAAAGGATTTTTCAGGAAAGCTTTAGTTGATGAGACTCCAGTGAGAGTTATTCGAAAATTATAACTAAGCAATTTTAGCCAGTCGCCAGAAAATCTGATCCTGATCAACAAAACGCTGTCGATCCGTTCAAAAGACACCAAGATGTGAATTTGATTCGTGAAGCCCAACTGAACGCCCACAACATCAACGCCCGTCTACAAGATCTATCACCCGAACAAGCAAAACTCTTCCTGAACACTTTAAGCAAGAATTTGTGGAGAGAAGAAAAACAAGTGATTATTTCACTAGAACTTAAAAATGAAAATGTTTTTATTAAAACGTGTCATTTTTTAAAAACTACAATCTTACAGCCAAATCATGCTAATTTTCAGATGTGAACACCGCTCTATGAAATGGATTAAATCCCATTTTCAAATACTAAACGAAATTTTCAGGATGATTTCTCGAAGAAGCCATTGGAGAAAGCTGTGGATGACTTCATTCTTTTGGATCCTTCGGATGAGATTCCGCCAATTGAAACAAAACAACCAAGTGATTACAATTCATCAAATGATCCACAAAGAACTTCTCAATTGCCTCTTCAACGAGAATTCGAGGAACAAGATGTCGTCTCAGCTGCAAAGCCTTTATCTTCCTTTATCACCTCAAGCGCTTCATTTCACGAGTGCCATACAAATGTACAACCACTTGTCAAGCAAATTGAAAAAGTTGTTGAATCTGAAAGGGAGAAGGGGAATGGATCTGTTGCAAAGCTGAAAGAAGATTCACCGATGACCCCAATTGATTTGAGCTGGCCTGCTCAGCGATGTTCATCGGTAACTGAAAACACACCGAATTATCAGAGAGTCTCAGCTCGTTTGAGCCGAACTACTTCCAAAAAAATACATGGTGATTTGGAAAAAGAAAAGGGAAATGAGAATGAATTTTCGTTTTCGAGAAGGAGTTCAAGTTATGAGGCTGCTTCAAAGAACCCGACCAGCTTGAGCCCCATTACCATACCTCGAACTTCGGCAAGTTCTCAACATTCTTCTGAGCACTCGAGTCAACTGGCTGGTCACTCAACAAGTGCTAAATCTAAAGACAAGAACAAAAATGCTCTGTTTCCAAATAGGAAAGGAGATCTTGATGGTGTAAAGAGTCACCGTCTTTCTTCTCAGTCTCAAAGCACTTCTGATCATAAGCTAACTGTACAAGACCTGAATGAAGAGAGGAAACAACCTGCTTCTACGAGAAGCTGGAATCAAGTTGTGCAAGCAAAACCGGAAAAGCATGAAAGCTACAAGAGCCAAAACGATTCACAAGCGTGTTCAAGTACGAGTAAACCTAAAAAATAGGAGCTTTTACCAGCCATTATTTCCGAAACTTGTTCTAATCAGCCTAGATTCACTCCTCCATCTCAAGAGATTTCTCTCGAAGCCGTCAAAACGCAAGTACCCAAAGTCAAAAAAGAAAAAATCGAGTGGCTACAGAAGGAAAATGCCAAAGTGCGAGAATTCGGCTCAACAACGAAAAAGTCGATCAATATTTTGGTGCTCGGACAGACAGGAGTCGGGAAATCAACATGGATAAACGCTCTTGTCAACTATTTAACTTACAAAACGTTAGATGAAGCGATTGCTGCCGACGCGCCGATTTGCGTGATTCCAACTAAATTCACAATGTTTGACGACAATTATCAGAGACACGATGTCCATCTTGGAGCACACGACAATGAGGTTTTTGCGGACAATGGTCAATCCGCCACTCAAAGCGCCAAGGCGTATATGTTTGAGCATGATGAACACAATATTTATATCATTGACACTCCGGGAATGAATGATACCAGAGGACACTTGAAAGACGAGGAAAACATTCAGAATATTCTTCGATCAGTCGCACCTTTCAAAGAGATCCATGCGATTTGCTTTCTTTTCAAAGCGAATGAGGCTCGTCTCACGGAATCTTTCCGCTACTCGATCGGGAAATTGCTTGGGAATTTGAGTAAAACGGCGCTCAACAACGCTTGCTTCGTTTTCACAAATGCTAGAGGGACTTTTTATCGACCGGGTGATACAATGGGACCGTTGAAGGCTTATTTCAATGAGCTGAAGGAGAAAGAAGGACTTTCAGTGAGAATTGATGATAGCAACATCTTCTGTTTGGACAATGAAGCTTTCCGATTCCTTTGTGCTCATTTCAGTGACATTCAATTCGATACAAGGGAAATAAAAACTTTTGCCGATAGCTGGAAACATTCGTCGAACGAAGTACAGAGATTGTTTGATCACGCTGCACGAGCTCGCCCGCACAACACCTCGGACACGCTGTCAATCAATGAGACTCGGACTTGGATCTATCAGTTAATCGATCCAATTCTCAAAGCCTGTACAATGATCCAGAGAAACTTGCAGCAACTGGATTGGCAGAAGGAAGAGCTGATGCAAGCTGAGAACAATGTTGAAGAATTGCGGAGATTGGCGATGATTCGAGTGACTTCAATAGAAATCTTACAGCTATCGATGCCCCAAACCGTTTGTCGGAGTCAAAAATGTGCAAGGTATGAAAGGATTGATGGAAAAGAAACGTTGATCTACAGGGTATGCCACAAAGATTGCAAACTAGGCGATAATGGAAAGCGAGACGGATGTGCAGTATTTCGTGATGGCTTCTGCACTGAATGCCCCTGTCACATAACTGATCACGAGCGAATCTCGTACGAGCAAGAAATCACCATAAAATCTCTCGAAAACCCACAAAAACTCGCCTCAGAAGCGAATGCTGCCGAGATGAAGAAAACCGCAATTCGAAAATTTGAGCGATTCATCAATGGATATCAAAAAGAATCCAATTACATTTTATTCGCAATGGCAACGTTTTCTGCTTTCCTTGCTGAGAATGGGATCACTCAGAAAACAAATCTTTTTGAACAACACTTACAGAAACTGATTGTTGCCGAAGAAAAGAGAATGAAAAGCTTAGCTGGGGTGGATGAGGATGAATTCAATGGATTGCTCAAACTCAGTGTGACTTATGGAGATATTTGCAAACAATTTGTTCATCAACGAGACTCGGCAAAGATCTCACTTGATAAGCTACAAGAAATTCGACAAATGTTGTTCTCTTTGCCGCTGAATGGCGCAATGATTGCACAGATTTTCGATATTCATGTGAAGACCGATCATCAGGATTATGAGGCAACTGTGACACGCTGCGAGAAATCGATGTTTCAGTGAGTTTTGCAAAAAATAGATAGATAAATGGATAGAAAAATAGAGGCATAGATATAATAAGTCCCAGTCTTTTGCTCATTGCATTATATTGGAATAATTTAAGCATAGCCATTTGCACAAATCCAGCTCTTGCAGCTGATTTTTGAAGTAACCAACTATCTAGCATTCAGATAACCCTAGAGTAACCCTAGAGTCGTCCAAAAGGTAGCTTTCCGAATTAGCCAACTTTTAGAAAACGCATCACTCATTGAAACCTAGCAACTAGCTTAAAATAATAGAGCTTAAATTCTTAATAGCTTACAATAGTAGAGCTTAAGTTTTATTTATTTAGTAGAGCTTAAATAGAGCGCTACTAAATAAATAAATAAAACTAAATAAAATAGAGCTTAAAATAGTTGAAAAAGAATCACAAAATGAACTACAAGATCTAAACTAACATTTATGAAGCTAATTTTTAGCATGTATTCTTGAAATTTTTACGTTACTTCAGAAAATGGCGATTAATCATAAATTTTAGGAAAATTTGTGGTGGTGTGAAGAAAGTGTTCTCGTTTCTTGGTGGCTCCACCAAGAATCCAAGAAAATTATCGAAATTTTTCCTTTGTCCCGAACCATTCGATTAATGATGAGAAAAACAGCCTTTTACATAAATCCAGCTCTTGTGAATCCAAAAAATTGCAAAATGGCAACTTTTTCATCACTTCGCTATGAATTAAGAGTGCTCCGTGTGAGTAGTTTTCTAAAAGGTAGACAATTTGCGAAGAGCTACCGTCACCTTTCCTTCAAAATTTGCCCTTTCCACTTAGTTTTGACCATGACGATTTGGTTCCTCATCAAATGTGATCAAAATTAAGTAAATCGGACCAAATCTAAAAAAGACACGGTAGTTTTAGAAGTTATCCAGCTTTTAGAAAACACACTATTCACGAGGAACATATCGTAAATATGAATACCAGAAAATTACCAATAAATCATGAATTTCAGCTGGGTCTCTGCCGGTGTAAGTGGCGTGAAGAAGAGGTTGAAGTCATTTTTTGGCGGCTCTCCAAAATAAAAATCGAGAACATTGTCGAACTATTTCATTTTGTCAATAAACTATCTACTATTTGTTTCATTTTCCATTTGGTTATCTCATCCAAAAGATTGTCTGGGTTGTATTTTAAATACCGTTTACTTGTGAAATTATCGTTTTAAGCAAAAACAAACGGCTTTACGGATCGATGCCTCACTTGCAAAACAGCGTTTTCCTCTCGTCGGATTCGTCGGATTCATCGGATGCCGAAAACGAGATTTTCGAGCAAGTGAAGGGAAATTTATTTACCTAAGCATTAAAACATTAGAGAAATCAAGGATTACTGTACTTTTTAATAATAGGGCTAATGGAAAGACCTACGACACGACAACTCGACGCAATTTTCCACGCTTGGATGTGAATTCCACCACAAACGCTTCAAAACTTAGTGAACGATGAAAAGTCGTCTACTCGACGTCATCGAGAAAAAGCGAGCATCTATTGACTATTAAGGAACTTTTCATTCGTTTTTCTTTTGTTTATTCTCAAATTTATTGTTATTTTTTATGTGGTCCTATCATTTTGCAACAGGTGTGAAATAAAGAAATTGTTATAATTTTGTTGCAATTCGTTCAGATAACGTTAAAAATGGTATATATGCCTATTTTTGTATACATTTCGAGGATTTAAAAGCTATTTCGTGTTATTAAATTTCATAGCTAAAAAATGTAAAATTTAGCGGTGATCCTATCATTTTGCAACGCACCTTATTCATTATATCGAACATCCAAATCAAGGTTGCTGTTGACAAATGTTGTCTAGTTCAGCTCATGGTTCACCTCCAATTACAGCCACCTGTCCTTATTCTCATCGGAAATGAATAGCTGCATAACAAAACATCGCTCGTTTTGAAAATCGCTCAAAATTCTTAACACTGCCACTAGATGATCATGGCTTTACCAGTGGGCCAACAAATCCCAAATCCGAGCTTCCGATCTTGTGGAAAGCCAAACGGAGCACAACCAATCTGGGTCTGGCAATGGGCGAGTATTCTAGTAGACGAGTAGACAATTTTCAAAAAATTCTGCTAAAAGATTGGGTTCCTTGTGATAATGTTTGTACTCCCAGGAATTTCCGAGATTCATTCCGTAACCTGAAAAGGTTTCCCTTTAAGCTAAAACGTCATCAACTAGCTCCGTTCATAACAAACCTTCATTTTCAGATTACTCGCAACCACCGAGAACACAGCCCGTTTCTTCTACTCAATATTTTCCATGCCGGGACAGTATTGCACTCTCGCCTCCATCTATCTCTTGAAAGAATCTCACTGTGCTTCGCACAGTGAGATTTCTTTCGTATTGACCTTACTTGCTCCTGCAATTCTCATTGCCAAGAACTAATCAAAAAGACAAAACAGTGAACATGATGATAACATGATGATTCGCAATTTTAATTTTGATTTTGTTTCCGCATTTTGATTCGCATTTGTGTTTACAGGAAGTCTTGAAAAAGTTTGAAAAACATAAACATTGCAAATTTGAAAATAGACACAAGGTTTGAAATGTAAACAGAATAAAGAGTCCACTGGACATCTCTCACAAAGGCAAACCATAAAATCCATAAATTAATCATGATCACAATCGTTATTTGTGTTTTAATCGGAGTTAGTAGTGAGTTTTTTTGATTAGGTTGTAAGTTGGAACGATTGCTACACATAGAGTTTGGAATTGACCTGGTTTTCAGGCCATCGACAAGACAAAAAAGATAAATCTAAACCAAGACTTGGAAAAATGATTCGCAAATTCTCAAACAATTCTCGACAGTCTACAACAAGGCACATTTCATTTGGTCACTTAGAAATCCTAAGTGAGGCTAAAAAACTAAAAAATAAAAAAGAGAAATTAACTCAAATACTTTAACAATTGATTTTTAAAGTAATATTAAGCAAGAAAACCCAATTCCATTTAAAAAGATATTTATGGGCCTTGTGACATTTGAAAAATGCATCCACCGTGGCCAAATGGAAAGCGGCATCGAGTTTATCACATGCTTTTTGAAAAGATTTCTGAAGCGAATCAATGCTGAGATGCGGTTTTAAGCATGTTGTTGCTTCAAGAACATTCGAAACACTGAAATCCATTGAATTAAGATCGGGATCTCAGGATGGCTACTAAAAGAGGCCAAATCGGGAAAATGCTGCTTGCGTCAGTCCTGAATCACTCGAGCCTTGTAAGCATTAGCATCATTTTGCATTTGCCATTTGCACCAAATTCTGTTGCCAAAGTGATTTTCAAAGTTTATTTTACAATTATCTGAAAAATTACAAAAATACGAAGAAACTGTGTTGTGAATTTTATAACAGGAGATGGAAAATTTGGTAGGAAAAAAAACTTTAGGCCAAAGTTGATGCAGATCAAAGATATTAAACTTAAATAAAAAGATAGGTGATTGGAATTTCTGTTGTAAGGTTTGTTTCTCTTCAAAAATTTCTCTTTTTTTGTTCTCTCATTTGGGGAAGATGCGGCGAAGCTTGTCGATGAGACCACGTCTGAAAATGTTCAAGTGTTTTTAATCTTGCCAAGTATTTTGTAAGACTCAAAGCTTAGTACTGTAACCCGTTAAAAACTATTAGATTGACACTAAGTAACAAACAACATCTTTACAACAACACTAAGTAACAACAACATCATCTACGGAACACGGGAAAAATATTAGACTAACACTAACAACAATATCTTTGTCTTTATCTAAATATTCAATCTAACCCACTTCTTTCCACCACCAGAAGAAGAGGCTGCAGTGTACGTTGGTGGGGCAAACTTTTGCACGCTTTTTTGTTGATTCATCGAATATCCGCGCACTGTTTGCTCAAAGAGTTCTTTGAGTTTTGCTCCAAAATGAGGCAATGCGAAGAGGATGGCTTTCATATTCTTGACATCATCAGTGGTGATCTGTTGCTGATGGTTTCCGCCGGATTGCAAGGCGTGCTCGATAGCGGCTCGTTCTGCAAAGTGGTTGATTGATTCAAGAAATACCACTAGGTTTTAGATACTATCAGCTATTTATCATTTGAGTGAGTTCCTCTAAACTTTCTAGGTTTTCTATTTGAGCATTTGAAATTGAAAATACTTTAATTTCTAAGTTCAAAGTGTAGCTACAATGACCTATCCTTAGCCCTGCTTGAAAACTCTAGATTCTTACTGGACTCCAAAATCAACATACCCTGTCGATACTCGTCCAAGCAACGCTTCAAATTGGCCAATTTCGTCCGATCCCCTCCAGCTTTGATGCATTTTTCCTCTTCCTCAATCGACTTTTCCACATATTTCTCAAAAACATCATTATAGGTCATAATCGCATTCTGCTTCAAGAAAACCGCAAAACGAATGCTCGCATCCATCACAGTTTTCTGTTCATCTTTGTATTCTTTCACGATTTTCTCACACGATTCGATAATTTTCTGCTTTGTGATTCGAGCGTCTTCATTTGTTTGAATCGCATTTTTTATGTTCACATCTTCAACTGATTCGTTCGTTTTCACTTGCTTGAAGCGAATGTGCATGTGAGTAGACCATAAACATCCGCAAACCGTACAACTTTGCCCACCCTGCATTGCCCAACATTGTTGTAGATGAGGCTCAGGGAATCTCTCCGGATCCACGTTATCCAATTGACAGTGATCGTGGCAGATTTGTTTGTAGATCGTCTGCAATTGTTCACTGTTTGGAATCGATTGGGTTTCGATGCATTTTTGGCCAGTGCAGACGGTCATCGGATAGCTGAGTTCCTCAGTCTTGATCCCGATTTGTGGGATCAATAACTTCTGTTGCAAGTCATTGATCGTCGCTTTCGTGTTTTCAATCTCGACTTTTCGATCATCATACACTTTGATATTTGTCTCAATCAATTCATTAATGTCAGCCAAGGGTTTAGCCAGCTGGAGAATGATTCCACGAGCTTGATTCACTGAGAGAGTCTTGTCAACAGAATGTGGTTTGCATCCAGCAGCATAATCAAGGAAGCGATGCGTCTCATCGGCCGATTTTGCCCAACTTGCTTCGAAATTTTTCATGTCATCTTCGCTAAACTCAACTCCATCGTGATAGGCACAAACGAATTTGAAAGCCTCATTGTCCAGGCAAAAGATATTGCTCCGATCAAGAGCCACTTGAATCCCGTGTTTCGCTTGAAGTTCATCGAGGAAAGCTCTTAAAGGGACGATTGTATCCCCTGGTTTGTAGAAAGTCCCACGAGCATTCGTGAAGAAAAACACGATATTCTTGGCTGCGTCTTTGTGCAATTGAAGTAGCAACTCTCCAATGCAATATCTAAAGCTCAACGTCATCCGAGCGTCATTCGACTTGAACAATAGACAAATTGCATGTAAATTCTTGTAAGCTGCAATAGCATTGAGAATTTTCCTTGTATTCTCCTTGTCTTGTTCAATTCCACGAACATCTCCAATGCCAGGAGTATCGATGATATAAACGTCATATTTCGGGTGTGGGAAGAGATAAGTTCGAGCGTCTTGTGTCGCACTTTGTCCTTGTCCAAACACTTCATTCGTCGAGTTTCCGATGACGATTTGTCGTTGTTGATAGTTCTCGTCACACATCGTGAACATTGATGGAATGACACAGATCGGTTCTGGTGCTTCCAATGCATCGGCAATGTGATCAAAGCTCATATAGTTTGCAATGCCATTGATCCACGTCGATTTTCCGACTCCAGTTTCACCGAGTACAAGAATGTTGATCTCTTTTCGAGGCCCAGAGTATTGGTTGTTCTTTGATTGATGAGAAGTGGGCAAGTCCGGCAAAACTGGTGGATTCTTCGAAGAGCTTGGCTTGCCTGGAAATCATTTTAATTAATAATCAGCTAGGTTTTATTTACCATTTTGTGGTTTTGGCTTGGATTTCTGTGGAGCGGGAGTTTGTGATGCTGAGTAAGCGGGTGGAGGCTGGGGTAGCTGTTGGATGCCTTAAAGTTAAGTTCTTAAATGTTTAGATTCATCAAAATTGAAGCATTTTCTAAAAGGTACGCTTAGGAAACAAATTAAGTATATATGTATTTAAATTAAATCAGCAAGACTGTATCTAAATGCCTGGTGACTAAATTTGGGGTACAGCTTATCCAAATGCGCGTTTTAGAAGTTTAAGCGTCCCTTCAAATTCACTACATCAAAACTCCCAAAGTTGCAAAGTTCTTACCTTGCATTGGTTGCATTCCATAGCCCGGGAAAGCTGGATTGGGATTGAATGCCCCATTTTGTTGCATCGATTGTTGCGCTTGCAGCTGCATTTGTTGCATGAAGAGCATCTAGAAGAAAATGTTTTCAACCAATCAAACTTGTAACTACCATTTGTTGCATAAAATTTGGATCCTGCATGAATCCCATCATATTTCCGTTGGGCATCTGTTGAACTTGAGGTGGCATTTGAGGAGTTACTGCTGGAGGAAAGCCCGGTTGCGGGGAGACCATTGGGAATTGCTTGAAATTCTAGATTTAAATAAAAACTTAAATTTACGCAGAATATAAATAAAAATGATCTTGCTTAAAACCTAAAAACACTTCTCTTCATACCGATGGCATCCGATTGTCAGCAAAATTCGGAGGCCCGGCATTGTTTGAATGTGGAGCTGGTTGGAATTGCTGAAATTATCACAATTTATAATTTCTTTGAAGAATAAAGTTGTGTAAGTACCGGCAAATTTGAAGTAGGTGCAATTCGAATCCCGGCAGGAAACAATTGGCAGGACATCGTTTGACGGCCAGAATCGTTTGCTAAAAACTCGTAATGGATCAATTTGCAAAGAAATTTTTTCAATGCATAGCAGAGTACAATATTTATTGTTTCTATTCTTTGCATACCTTGCGGTGCAGCGTCAGATTCTTGAGAAATCGCCGATGAAGAGTTGAACATTTGTTGATGCATCGGTGGCGAGAGAGCGGTCAACACGGGCACTGGACGAGGATTTGCGATCTGAAAATTGATATGCAGATGACGATTATGAATAAATCAACCTGTTCTCTCTAAGGCAACCTCAAAGAAATTAAAAATCCACTGTAAAGCATTGCAAAAAGATACATTTACATACAATTTCAGAGAACTAGGAATTATTTCTGATTAAGATCAAGTAAGTTTTCCAAGATTGAAGAGTCACTAATTGAAATAGCGTTACCCTAGTATTAAAAAGTACAGTAATCCTCGATTTCTCTAATGTTTTAATGCTTAGGTAATTAAATTTCCACTCACTTGCTCGAAATCCTCGTTCTCGGCATCCGACGAATCCGATGAGAGGAAAGCGCTGTTTTGCAAGTGAGGCATCGATCTGTAGAGAAGTTTTTTTTGCTTAAAACGATAATTTCACAAGTAAACAGTATTTCAAATTCAATCAAGATAATCTTTTGGATGAGATAACCAAATGGAAAATGAAACAAAGCAGAGTAGATAGTTTATTGACAAAAAAGAAATTTCGATATTTTCTTGGATTATTTCGTGGAGCCACCAAAAAACGAGAACACTTTCTTCACACCACCGCATACTTTTCTAAAATTATAATTTATTGCCATTTTCTGAAGTGCTGTAAAAGTTTCAAGAATACATGCTAAAAATTCAGTCATGTGCAAAAGTCTTTTAACACTCAATTTTCTAAAAAGTTTCATCAATTTTCTTTGATAAAGTTCATGGCTAGTTTTAAGCTATTAATAATTTTAATTACATAAATATAGGTACAATTTATTTACACAAACGTTATCGCTATACAACACTTATTCATCGAGAAAAAAATATAGTTGTCAAAACACCCCTGAAAATCGTGGTACAAAAGTCTTTTCACAAAAAACGAAATTAAGCTTTGATCAATATTTAGTCCCTCCTGCTTTTGCCAAAAGTACTTCTTTAATACGATTAGGCATCATCATCAATTAATTCATCAAGAACTCCGGGTCCAATCGTTCTCCAAATTTTTCTGATGTAAAACCATAGCTCGACTTTGGAATTGAATTGTTTTCCTCGCAATTTCAATTTCAAATAGGCCCATAAATTCTCGATAACATTTAAATCCGGTGAGAATCGCGGAGCTTTGATCAAAGACACGTGATTGATCCGGTAAATGTGCTTTTCCTCCATTCGAGAGAGTCACAACGCGGCCCATCAAAAGTTTGCGTTTGTGTACTGGCAAATTATCTTGATAAAGAAACCATCCTGGATTCATCGAAGCAGTCGCAAATGGAAGTAGACATCTGTCCAATATTTCAATATATTGGCGGGAATCCATTGTTGATTCACGAGGACAAGTGGACCCGTTGAACTTTTACATATCGCACCTAAAGAAATCATGTTGAGCTGCATAAAAAGAAAATTATCCTCACCGAAACACATCCTTGATCCCCCGCCTGTTTTCACCTTAGGCTGCAAGTACTTGAGTTGATATCGCTTTCCAATTGGACGTCGGATCAGATGATTTCGATTTGAAGGAAAAATATCAACTTTTGTTTCATCAACAAAAATCACTCGGGCCCAATGATCGATTGTCCAGTTTGAATAGGTTCGAGCAAATTGAAGGCGCTGCCTCCTGTGTTTGGCTGTCATCATAGGCTTGAAAGCAGGTCTTCTAGTATACAATGCTGCTTGAAGCAAGCGTCGATGCAAGGTCCAGCGGGAAATATTCTTGCTTGAAGTTTGCTTGAAAAGAATGGCTCCATCGTTCTACGTTAAATTCGGATCCTTCTTGAAGGCTCCCGTAAGGAATCGATTTTCATTCTTTGTTGTAATCCACGGCCGCCCCTTTTTCCTACATCTTTTTACTTCCAGACGCATTCATTTTCGCCATAACAAGAGGAACTGTTGTGGGCGTACATCCTAAGAGGGGAGCAACGTCTTGTCGTGGCATTCCTTCCTTCCTTGCCTCGACGATCCTTTCTTTATCCGGAGTTGAAAAGTACGCTCCTGGCATCTAAAAAAAATAAGATAGTACCAGTAAATACGAAGGGAACGAAAATAATAAAAATTTTTGCAAATGTGAAAAGACTTTTGCACCACGATTTTCAGGGGTGTTTTTACAATTATATTTTTTCTCTTTTTTCGCGCAAAAAGTTCTCAAACAAGGCTATTTATTTTAGAGCGAGTCAGGTTTGCAACATGAGGGCGCGCGTTGTCGTGGATGAGAACGATCTTTGACTTGGAGGGCCCATTCTTCTTCAGGGATTCATTCACCTTTCCCAACTGTTCACTGTATTTGATTGCATTAAGGGTCGTCTTGCTATCCAGCAACTCCCAGTACACCACTCCCTCCATATCCCAGAAAACGCAGAGCATAAACTTCTTCTGGTGCAAATCGGGCTTGGGGTCACTTTCGGGTTTCTCGCCTGGCCCCACCCATTGCCACTTCCTCTGAAAGTTCACAGATAAAACCCATTTCTCATCTCCTATCACAATTCAAGAAAGAAAAGATTTCCTTTTGTATTGTGAGAGATGGACGGCACTAATCGAGGCGCGCTGCCACTTCTGGGGGTTATTGAAGTCATGGGGCACCCAAGCCCCAAGTTTCGATTTAAATCCAAGGGTATGAAGGTGCCTTAGCACTGTAGCATGATCAACCCCTAACTCTTCTCCCAATTCACGCGATGATATCCGATGGTCGTTGGTAATGAGTTCGAGTAATTTGGAATCATCCAGTTGGGGTGCCGCACCACGACCCTCTGCATCTTTCAAAGATTTGACCCCAGATCGAAACTTGGCAAACCATACTCGACACGTTCTTTCGGAGGGTGAGTTCTCTCCATATATCTTTTCAATATAAGCAGCTGCCAAGCTTGCACTGTGCTCTTGTAGGAACTCATGAAGCATGACATGACAAATATGTCCCGGTGGCAGATTGTCGAGTGCAATAGAAGAAGTGAAAAATACCGAAAAATAAAAAGCTGGAAGCATAATTTTTTCGCAATAATTAGAGGAAATGTTGAAGTAACCAAACCCCCTTTCAGCTAGTTCAATGCTGTTGTTTTTTATCTGCGAGTCCCGCGAAATAGCCGGCAGTTTTCAATTCACCAATCCAATATTTATTTAGTAGAGCTCTATTTAAGCTCTACTAAATAAATAAAACTTAAGCTCTACTATTTTAAGCTAGTTGATAGGTTTCAATGAGTGATGCGTTTTCTAAAAGATGGCTAATTCGGAAAACTACCTTTTGGACGACGCACTACTCTAGGGTTACTCTAGGGTTACTCTAGGGTTATCTGAATGCTAGATAGTTAGTTACTTCAAAAATCAGCTACAAGAGCTGGATTTGTGCAAATGGCTATACTTAAATTATTCCAATATAATGCAATGAGCAAAAGACTGGGACTTATTGTATCAATGTCTCTATTTTTCTATCTATTTGTCTAGCTATTTTTTGCAAAACTCACTGAAACATCGATTTCTGGCAGCGTGTCACAGTTGCCTCATAATCCTGATGATCGGTCTTCACATGAATATCGAAAATCTGTGCAATCATTGCGCCATTCAGCGGCAAAGAGAACAACTTTTGTCGAATTTCTTGCAGCTCATCAAGTGAGATCTTTGCCGGGTCTCGTTGATGAACAAATTGTTTGCAAATATCTCCATAAGTCACACTGAGTTCGAGCAATCGATTGAATTCATCCGCATCCACCCCAGCTACGCTTCTCATTTTCTTGTCTTCGGCAACAATCAGCTTCTGTAAGTGTTGTTCAAAGAGATTCGTTTTCTGAGTGATTCCATTTTCAGCAAGGAAAGCAGAAAAAGTTGCCATTGCAACTAGAATGTAGTTGGATTCTTTTGAAATCCACTGATGAGTCGCTCAAATTTTCGAATGGAGCTTTTCTTCATCTCGGCAGCATTCGCTTCTGAGGCGAGTTTTTGTGGGTTTTCCAGAGATTTTGTGGTGATTCGTTGTTCGTACGAGATTCGCTCGTGATCATTTATGTGACAGGAGCATTTATTGCAGAAATTGTAATTAAAGACCATACATCCGTCTCGCTTTCTATTATCGCCCAGTTTGCAATCTTTGTGGCATACCCTGTAGATCAACGTTTCTTTTCCATCAATCCTTTCATACTTTGCACATTTTTGACTCCGACAAACGGTTTGGGGCATCGATAGCGGTAAGATTTCCATTGAAGTCACTCGAATCGTTGCCAATCTCCGCAATTCTTCAACATTGTTCTCAGCTTGCATCAGCTCTTCCTTCTGCCAATCCAGTTCCTGCAAGTTTCTCTGAATCATTGTACAAGCTTTGAGAATTGGATCGATTAACTGATAGATCCAAGTCCGGGTCTGATTGATTGACAGCGTGTCTGAGGTGTTGTGCGGGCGAGCTCGTGCAGCGTGATCCAACAATCTCTGCACTTCGTTCGACGAATGTTTCCAGCTATCACCAAACGTTTTTATTTCCCTTGTATCGAATTGAATGTCACTGAAATGAGCACAAAGGAATCGGAAAGCTTCATTGTCCAAACAGAAGATGTTGCTATCATCAATTCTGACTGAAAGTCCTTCTTTCTCCTTCAGCTCATTGAAATAAGCTTTCAACGGTCCCATTGTATCACCCGGTCGATAAAAAGTTCCTCTAGCATTTGTGAAAACGAAGCAAGCGTTATTAAGCGCCGTTTTACTCAAATTCCCAAGCAATTTCCCGATAGAGTAGCGGAAAGATTCCGTGAGACGAGCGTCATTCGCTTTGAAAAGAAAGCAAATCGCATGGATCTCTTTGAAAGGTGCGATTGATCGAAGAATATTCTGAATGTTTTCCTCATCTTTCAAGTGTCCTCTGGTATCATTCATTCCCGGAGTGTCAATGATATAAATATTGTGTTCATCTTGCTCAAACATATACGTCTTAGCGCTTTGAGTGGCTGATTGACCATTGTCAGCAAAAACTTCATTGTCGTGTGCTCCAAGATGGACATCGTATCTCTGATAATTGTTGTCATACATTGTGAATTTAGTTGGAATCACGCAAATCGGCGCCTCGGCAGCAATCGCTTCATCTAGCGTTTTGTAAGTTAAATAGTTGACAAGAGCGTTTATCCATGTTGATTTCCCGACTCCTGTCTGGCCGAGCACCAATATATTGATCGACTTTTTCGTTGTTGAGCCGAATTCTCGCACTTTGACATTTTCCTTCTGTAGCCACTCGTTTTCCTCTTTTTTGACTTTGGCTACTTGTGTTTTGACGGTTTCGAGGGAAATTTCTGGGGATGGGGCAGTGAATCTCGGCTTATTTGAAGAAGTTTCAGGAATAACAAGTTCCGATTTCTTAGCTTCACTCGTACTTGAGCACATTTTTGATTCGTTTTGGCTCTTGTAATTTTCACGCTTTTCCGGTTTTCCCTGGACAACTTGACTCCAGCTTCTTGTATAAGCAGGTCGTTTCGTCTCTTCATTCAGAACTTGTAAAGTTGGCTTATTATCAGAAGTGCTTTGAAACTGAGAAGAAAGACAGTGACTCTTGACACCATCAAGATCTCCTTTCCTATCTGCAAACGGCCCATTTTTGTTATTGTCTTTAGATCCAAAACTTGTCGAGTAGCGAGCCAGTTGACTCGAGTGCTCAGAAGAATGTTGAGAACTTGCCGAAGTTTGAGGTACGGTAATGGGGCTCAAGCTGGTCGGGTTCTTTGAAGCAGCCTCATAACTTAAACTCCTTCTCGAAAACGAAAATCCATTCTCATTTTCCTTTTCTTTTTCCAAATCACCATGTATTATCTTGGAAGTAGTTCGGCTCAAACGATCTAAAACTTTCTGAGAATTCGATGTGTCTTCAATTACCGATGAACCTCGCTGAGCAGAGAAGCCCAAACCAATTGGAGTCATCGGTGAGTATTCTTTCAGCTCTGCAACTGATCCATTTCCATTTTCCCTCTCAGTTTCAATGGTTGGATAGTAAGATTTCTGATTTGAGTCAGAAATTTGTCGATATCTTGAATTTTCAGAACATTGAGAATCTTCGTAAGTTGGAGCTTCGAAAGCTGGCGGGGATTTAATTTGAGTCGATTTCAAGTCATAGCTCAACCTTGGAGGCCAATCAGTATTCGGAGCTTTTTCAAATTGCTTGACAAGTTGTTGTACATTTGTTTGGCACCCGTGGAATGAAGTGTTTGAGGAGGTAAAGGAAGATAAGGGCTTTACAGCTGAGACGACATCTTGTTCCTCGAATTCTCGCTCAAGAGGCAATTGAGAAGTTCCAAAAAGTTTTCTTGGATTGTTGTCTTTGTAAATATCAGCAGCAATTGGTCCGCTTGTGGTTTCTCGATTCAGGAAGCTTTGTGGATCATTTGATGAATTGCAATCACTTGATTGGCTGTTTTCAATTGGCGGAATCTCAACCGAAAGATCCAAAAGAATGAAGTCATCCACAGCTTTCTCCAATGGCCTCTTCGAGAAATCATCCTGAAAATTTCGTTTCGTATTTGAAAATGGTATTTAATCCTTTAATAGAGCGGTGTTAACATCTGAAAATTATCATAATTTTGTCAGTAAAAAAAAAAAAAAATGACACGTTTTAGTCAAAACATTTTCATTTTTAAGTTCTAGTGAAATAACTACACTCACTTGTTTGTCTTCTCTCCACAAATTCTTGCTAAAAGTTTTCAAGTAGAGTTCTTGTTGTTCGGGTGATAGATCTTGTAGACGGGCATTGATATTGTGGGCGTTCAGTTGGGCTTCACGAATCAAATTCACATCTTGACGTCCGTTGAGCGAATCGACAGCGTTTCGTTGATCAGTATCGGATTTTCTGGCGAGTGGCTAAAATTGCTTAATTATAATTTTCGAATAAGTCTCACTGGAGTCCTATCAACTAAAGCTTTCCTGAAAAATCCTTGAGCCTAAATTAAGATGAAGCAAATTGCTAACTAAAGCCAACGATTATGTCGATTAACAAAAACACTTAAAGTATCGAAGCGTTGATTGCAACCGTTTTTCCTTTGAACTTCATTGGAAGCATCCATTTCTTCCATTTGTTCCGGGAAATTCTGAAAAATCCTAAGTCTTTTTAATTTACCCTTAATCTTTTATAATAAGCTGCTGATATTCTGGTTAGGCTAAGAATTTTTGCACTAATCGCTTAAAATTTGCCTGTTGCTCAACCAAAGTCGGTGCTTCAAGCTCAATGTCATCAGTTTCCATCGGCACCGGTGAAGTGTGGGGAAATTGAGGAGTCGCAGCATCTAAAAAAACAACCTATTGTTATTGAAATCTAACTTGTTATCAGAATTCGTCAGTGTGCCAAATGGTAGACGTTTATGAACAATTTCCTTGGTTTAGTTACCCACCTTGTGCGTCATTAGAGGAAGGAAGTCTAGAGACCATTCCACAAAATAATGCTCTAAAGCTTAAATCAACTAAATTTCTAGACCAAACATGAGATTGAAAAGTTCTGAATAGAGATGGGACCAAACCGTTTCTAAAAGCAGTCAAAAGATTACCAAGAGAAATTTATTGATGAGAAATGAATGAATAAGAAACGTTTGTGAAAAAAGGAAATGATTGCTAGTTAAAGAGCATCAATAAACAAAAAACACAACTTAATGAAATGGTTCTATTTTCTATTGTTCTTGCTCTTCTTGTACTTGTTTTTGTTGTTGTTTTGCTGTTGCTTCTTCCCTCCACCGCTCGAAGGCGCAGGGCTGAAAAGCGGAGTGTAAAAGTTTACTGAAGGTTTACTTCACCGTAACAAACATTGAAGTATGTTCTTTCTGAGTAATGCGTTTCTTAACGGACACCTTTTCTAGAAACCTATTAGAATTAAACTGTCAGCTTGCATTTAATTAGCTCGATTTTGGTATCATTCGTTGAGGAATCACAAGGCTCAGTGGGTCTATCCCAAAACAGCGCCGCGTAAAACAGCGACGAGCAGAAAAGTTTATTTTCAGTTTCATTAGTTTTAATTAGTTTATACTAAAATTGATTGAAGCTATCATACAGTATCCAAAATTTTAAGCATCTCCACTTGTGAAATTTTGGCTCATTTATATAAGAATTCTTAATTATGCTGCAAGCTTTTAAATACAAATTTAGTTTCAAGAGCCACAGTAACCAAGCAACTTTTAAACCCACATCTCTTTCTCGACCGTCTTCTTGTACTTCCCAAAGCTTGCCGGTTGAACCTGCTTTGGTGGTGAGTATTTAACCGTCACATATCGTTGATGTTTTGCCAACCCGTCTTCCGTCGCAGCAAACAAGTTCTTCAGAATTTTCCCCGTGTGTTTCAGCCCGAACAATTCCGCTTTCATCACCTCAATCTCATCTGGAGTAATCTTATTCCCTCCATTTGCAATTGGATTCTTCTGCGCTTCGATCAGCATAGCTTTCTCTTGTCGATACTCAACCAAAATCTTTCTCAAATTATTCAATTTCGATCGATCACCACCAATACCCGTGCATTTCTCCTCTTCCGAAATTGTTTGCTCAACGTATTTCTCGAAGGCGTCATTGTAGGGAAGGATGGCATTGGCTTGCAAAAAGCTTCCAAATCGCAGAGAAGTTCTGATGATTTTCTGTTGTTCTTTCTTTAACTCATCAATTGTATTCTCACAATCCCGAATCATTTTCTCCTTCACTTTATTCGCGTCTTGTTTCTGTTGAATGAGAGTCTTCGTGTTGTTGTCTTCGACTTGGACACTAGTCTTGATTTGCTCAAAACGGATGTGCATATGTGTACTCCAAAGACATTCGCACACTTGACAATTTGGTCTTCCAGCCATTGCAGCACATTGTTGAAGGTGAGGCTCAGGGACACGTTCTACATCAACATTTTTGAGAAAGCAATGATCATGACAAATCTGTTTGTAGATCGTTTGGTATTGCGTAGTGTGTGGCAATTGGATAGTATCAATGCATTTTTGAGCAGCACAAACGGTTTTCGGGTAGACCAGCGGCTTGACTTCTATTCCAATTTGTGGAATCAGAAGCTTTTTCTTCAAATCACCCAAAGTCGCAGCTGTATTTTCGAGATCTCTCCTTCTCTCATCAAATACTTTGATTTTCGACTCGATCAACTCATTCACATCGGCTAATGGTTTCGCTAAATGAAAGATGATCGTTCTTGCCTTGTTGATCGAAACCGTATCAGCAACATGATGTGGCCGTTGACGAGCAGTGAACTCAATAAAACGATGGGTTTCAGCAGCTGATTGTCTCCAGCTTCCGGCAAAATTTTGAAAATCTTCTTCGGTGAATTTCGCTCCATTGAAATGAGCACAGACAAGTCGAAAAGCTTCATTATCAGTGCAACAGATTTTATCACTTGAGAGCGCAATTCGAAGTCCTCTTTCCTTGTGCAATTCAGTGAGAAAAGTATTTAATGGAGTCATTGTATCACCGGGTTTATAAAAAGTGCCACGAGCATTTGTGAAAAAGAAGATAATATTGTCAACAGCGTCTTTGTGGAGTTGGAGTAAGAGCTCACTGATGCAATATCTGAAGCTCAACGTCATTCTTGCTTCATTGGCCTTGAAGAGAAAGCAAATTGCGTGCAAATGCTTGTACTGTCCAATGGCGCCAAGAATTTTCCTTGTATTCTCTTTGTCTTGCTCAACTCCACGAGTATCTCCAATTCCAGGAGTATCAATGATATTCACAATGTACTTGGACGTCTCAAATTGGTACGTTTTCGGTTCTTGTGTCGACGATTGACCCTGATCGGAGAATGTCTCATTCTCGTCTTCCTCGCTGTGCGATGGCTCAAGTTTCACGTCGATCTTCGTCTCATTTGTCTCGTAGAAAGAGAACTTGCTGGCAATAAGGCAAATCGGTTCTCGAGCGTTGAGTGCATCCTCAAGTGTGTCAAAGCTCATGTAATTCGCGATTCCATTGATCCAAGTCGATTTTCCGACTCCTGTTTCACCAAGAACAAGAATGTTGAGCTCTTTCTTGGTGCCAGTGTGCTGTTCAGATTGAGCCTTGAAAAATTCATTTGTTGGCTCATCGTTTTGCTCTTCTTCAGTCAGAGATTCTTCTTCAGATTCCTCCGATTCTTCACTTTCTTCAGAAAACTCATTTGCTGATGTTGGCACATTTGACGGCACGCAAGGATTGTTTTGCTTTGCTTGTTGAGAGTTGAGAAACATTCCGTACATTTGCATCATCATCATTGGGTTGAAAGGCATTGGTGGAACTGGTTGAGGATTTCCTGAAAATTTATCAGTTAACTTCACACTTTTCCAATTTTTAGCCTTAACTTCTTGCGTTTCCAAGTCTCACAATCGGCCTTTTGAGCTGCTTTCAAACTTTTGTCAATCCCTTAATATTTTCAAATCTCACCTGGCGGGGCAAAATTTGGTGCAAAACCAAAAGCATTGTTGAACATTTGCTGTGGAAATGGTGCTTGCTGATTTGCAAGGTGTTGTCCGTTCATTCCATTTTGTTGACCATTGCCTGAATTGTTCAAAAGTACTACAGGTTTTATATCAAGACTCTACTCAAGCTGAAATCCAAGTTCCATAGGGGTTATTACTGATTTTAAGCCTTACCTGACCTAGCGCCATTGTGTCCAAATCTGAAAGAGTTGTGGAAGATTCGTTGTGGATATTTTGGGTTCACATCATTGGATTGCACGTTCGAAGGTTTTCCGTGTTGTTTATGACCTAAATTTTTTGGTCATGTAGAAGGTATTGAGAAACCTATCGAAAACCCACGGTTTTTAGAGTTTGAGATTTCAACTCTCTGTAAAGGATTCCCATTCGATTGTTTTGGAGCCAGCGGAATGCTGGATGGAGGCTGGGAATGGAGAGGGATATCTAAAAGATTTCCACTTTAGTACAGCTTTATGTTTTTTAGAAAGGTTTCGTGTTTTCATTCATGAGGCTATTCGAAAAACTGATCATTGGAAGACTGTAGCATTTTTCCGCTCCCAGCATTGCTACTTGTTTCGGAACGTTGCGGCAAAATGGGGCGCGGAGGTTCCGATCGAGCGACATACTTGCCTGAAAAATGTCATGATAACTTTAACCATTGCTTTAACTTTAACAACAACAACAATAACAGTATCTAAGGTCTAAGATGTATGTACTTTTTTTCGCACACACTATGTGCATAAGATGTACTTTGTGTTCACTAGATGGCTAAACGCATTCCTTCTGGTGCACCGATTTCTCCATTATTTTCTTCCTACAGTGGCGTTGATGTAAGAATTGAGTGTGGAGGGGTGCGTGTAAGTGCCCGAGAACAAAGTACAATAACTTCAGTGCACCTGAAAGGGTATGTCTTGTCCCGATAATCGTAGAGAACTCACAAAACAACGCTAACTTATGGCTTTATATATGGAAAGGGATGTGTCAGATGGAAGGAGATTATGCGCGCGCACAAAGAACCCTAGTCAATCACAAAGAGCACATCATTTCTTGAAAAAACAAAAGCAAAATCAAATGTGGGGATCGAACTTTTGAGGTCTCGCTCTGGAAAACGAGCACTGTACCACTCCGCCACGGCTACACCGAGCCGCGTCCGCAAAGAAGCCGCTGAGACCCAAATGACCACACTTTCAGAGTCCTAACAAACGCTTATAACTCCTTATAACTTGCTTATAACTTGTCATTTAGCAAAAACGGAATACATATTCGAAATTAGCATAAAATTCTGCGTCGAATGGTATAGGTCGTATAGCATTTGGGTTCCCTCATCAGTATGAAAACTTCCCTTCCTAAAACTAACCATTCGAAGGATTTGTCGTACTCTCGTACAAGTTCCCAGCATGGCTGTTTTTTGAAAGTCGAGGCGAATCAGATCGCGGTGGACGTTGAGGTCGTGGTTCTTTCTTGCCTGGGATTAGAGCTTTTGATTTTTTGGATAAACAGGTTGATCAAAACAGAATGCAAACGTTTAAACGTTAGTGGGTCATTTCCATTTCATAGAATAAATTAAAACGACAGCATGCTTACCTCTTTGCTCGAACTTTTGATCGGGAACCTTCCGAGAAGTGCCACCGTGATACCCATCCGCTCTCGTCGGCTAAAAGTTTCAAATGGCTCTGTAAAACCTTTCACAAGTCATGCAAGCCTTGACATTATGACCGACCTTGCAAAAGGAATCAAAACTAAGTTATGGGTATTCTTGAGCTCACCTGTGTTTTGTTGTTTTGACGTTTCGTTTGTTGTTTCGGAAGTGGTTCGAACCGTTGTGCCTGAATCGATTTGTAAGATTTGTCTCAAAGTTTTAACTAGAGTGTGTTCATCTCAAGTCCGCTTTTGCAAAGTATCTTTTCTCTATTTTATCCAATCGAAATCCTCCCGAATAATCTCAAAAGTAGTACCTAACTTGGATAAAACTAGAGCAAAGCAAGTAATTCTACAGCAATTGTATTTATCGAAACTCTTATTGCTTTTTCAACCTAATTATAAATTATTCAACCTAATTATGTTTTTCAACCTAATTATAAGCTCAACCCACCGGTGATTTGTAAGCATAAAGCGCTAGATGTTTCAGTTGACGAGTCTTTGAGAGTTGCGGCGCACATTCGACAACGATTCGTTGCACATTTTCATCGGTAAATGTCACAATTACACGACGAGGTCGTCCATTTTGTTCAAATCGTCCTTCTCGTTTGATCTCACGAATATTTTCGGCCAGACCTTCCGCGTTGATCGCACATAAAACTTGATGAAAAGCATTCCGATCGGCTTGCTCTTTCATCTGATCATCGCCAAATGGTTCTAGGAGGTTGAAAAGCACGATTTTCTTCTTCACATCTGCATCGGGATCATTGGAATGAATTGGCTGTTGAGAAGGGTTGAATTGGCGTGTTTGATCGAAAGAAGCCGACTCCGTTGCACTGAGGTCATCAGCCTGAAAGGCTCTTGTAGATTTAGATAGCAAACTCCTTGTGAACTTTTATATATTACTATCAGTTTCACTTCTAGTTTAAAGTCTTTACAATCACTGTTGAAAGACACTGCACTGATTGTAGAATCAGATCGATCTACAGTGTAGTATAGAAAGGAAAGCAAACCTATACAGGGTGACCAGAAATAACGTCGCGGCCTAATTTAGCCTATTTTCTAAAAATCCAAAAAGGTTTTGTAACGGAAACAATTTTTATAAACAACATGATATAAAGAGAGCATAAAATCTACTTTTCTTCAAAGTGGCCACCTTTGGCTCCGATGCAGAGCCTCAAACGCTTGATGAAGTTTTCGGCGATGGGCCGCAGCTCGGCCGGAGTGATTCGATCCCATTCCCTGGTCAGCGATGGCTTAGGGCCTCCAAACTTTTGTGGGGTTTTGCACCAGCCCTTGCCTCCAAAAATTGACCAAACACTGTAGTCCAACGGATTGAGATCGCACGAATACGGAGGCCATTCCTGGGCCGAGATGAAATCCGGAAAGTTTGTCCTACACCAGTCCTGTGTGGATTTGGCTCGATGAGAAGGAGCGGAGTCTTGTTGGAAGGTCCAAAATCCGTTACCAAAATGCTGTTGAGGTCATGGAAGCAAAACATTATCAAAAATCTTTTTTTGGTACACATCCTTATTGATTTTTACCCCAGAATCGATGAAAATGAGAGGAGTTTTGCCGGTTGCGCAGATTCCGGCCCATACCATGACCGATTTGGGATTTTGTCGGTGTTGAACAATCGCAGAGCTGCCTGGAGAGGACATTGACCAAATCCGTTCATTTTGGTGGTTGTAGCTTTGCTCCACCGAGAAGAGCTTCTCGTCAGAAAACAGGATTTGCTCCCGAGTTGCGGCCCGCTTGAGAAGCTCTCGGCATCTTTCGAGTCGAACTCGTTTGTTGTTGTCGTCGAGTTCTTGCCCTTGCTTGAGCTTGTAAGGGTGAAGATTGAGCTCATTATTGGCCATAAGTCGAACGATTCGCGAGCGATCCCCCTCTGTCGAGCGATCTTTCTCATTGAGACCTGTGGATTCCGGGCCACGCACTTCTGAATCACGTTGCGATTTCTGGAGTTGTCGACTATCTTTTTCTGCTTCTTCCCGGACGATCTCCATCGTTGCCAAGCTCCTTGTATCGCTTAATCGCCTTTGAGACGAGCTGATGAGAAACACGTAGCAATCGCGCGATCGCACTCACGCATTGACCTTGGCGATGAAGCTCCAGAATGGCAGATTCCTTGCTTGTCATCCTATAAAAAAATGAATAGACTTGAAACGTCAAACAAACAAAGTCAAACAAGAAAGAAACTAATAAAAACAATCACAGAGAATAGGTTAAAAATAAATTTGTCTACCAAAATTGAAATTTGAGGATTTTAGGCTGCCGAAAATCCCACAACGTTATTTCGGGTCTATCCCAAAACAGCGCCGACCAAAAAAGCGTCGCCAAAACAGCGCCGTACACAAAATAGGGCGGCCCAAAACAGCGCCAATGCAAAAACGCCCAAAACAGCCAAAAGAGCAAAAAAACTTATTTTCTTCTTTCTTCTCTTCTTAGCGTTTATTAAAGTATCATCGTCGTCTTATCATCACGGACCGCCGTGAAATTTTGAGGTATATTTTATCAGCATTATGGATGTGTGACTTAATATTTGGTTCGCCTAGCCATTTAGCATTTTCATTTTGCAGGTAATCAGTCAGCCACAATCAGAAATCGAGCGAGGCGCTGCTGCGTGTTTCAAAAGGACAAACGTGGCGGTTAAGCTATATTTTATCAGCTTTGTGCTAATATGGTTGTTGGTTTATGATTTATGGTTTGTTAACATAGTTTTACGGTTTGTTAGTTATTAATTTATTTTTCTACGCAGAATGACAAGCCAAAAAGGACGGTCACTGATTTACGACTAGGATGGATTCGAATATCGAAAGGACAAAGCACTTAAATGCGGCGTACTTTTGAGTTACAGGTAAGGGAAGTACAATTTATCTTGTAATACCCAGTTCTGTTTCTTTTTAGGTGTTCAAAGGCGAAATGTTATGGCCGAGCCCATCAAAACAAAGCAACCGGCATTCTTACGGTTACGAAAAATCACGACCACTTGCCACCAGAAAGCAAAAAGCAAGTAGATGATCAAGACATTGTTGCTTGTGTGATAAATGCGTTTTTAGATTCGAATTGTGTTCGAAGATGTTAAACACCAAGCAAAGATGGGTGTCCCCGTCAAAGAAATTGTACGGCAGACGATAACAAACAGTCCACCCGACGTAACACGCCTACTCAATGTTTGCAAAAAAATGGCGAGGCGACAGCGAGTAATTCCTGGCGCAAAAATGTGGCCAAGTCCGGTCGATGATGGAAAATTTCGTACGCTTTTTAAATGATTTATATAGAAAATAAAATAAGGGTACAAGGTTTCTACGTTTCAACAATTATTGCAGGTTAGCTATATATTTGTAAAATTTTTTTATTGTACTTTAGAATGCCATTTGGTCCTGCGACAGGACATTTGCTTCCGCGCCTGTAGGATTTAAACAAGTCTTCATTATTGGCATCGAGGTTGGTTTATTTTAATAAAAGCCGAAATTTAAGAAATTTTAGCAAGAACATATGTTTGTTCCGTGCGTGTAGCATTTTTGAATCGAAAGGATGCTAACACCTACAAGGAAGTCTTTGGCTATCTTCAAGCAGCTGGCATACCACCTTCGCACAAATTAAAAACGGGTTGAATTTAAATATATCTTATTTTTATAATTTTTTCAGATATGGAGCTGGCGTTGTACTGTTGTTTCAATCTTGCCTATCCCCACTCTGCAACGAAAGTGCACTATTGTACTTTTCATTTTTTCAAGAGCGTTTATTAAAGCTATTTTTGATGTTTTTTATGCATCGTTTAATTGTTGGTCATGTTATTTTTAAATAAATTATCAAAATTAAAAGCTGCTAATAAAAAAAATTAATTGTACATTGTAAAAAAAACTCTGTTTTGAATCGGCGCTGTTTTGGGCGTTTTTTCATTGGCGCTGTTTTGGGTACGGCGCTGTTTTGGGATAGACCCGTTATTTCTGGTCACCCTGTACTACTCAAACAACCAGTTTCATTCAAAGCTTAATTTTGACTCAGTCAATGGCACATAAATTGAGGTTTAAATGCAACAAAAACAAAAAACTACCGTAATCTAACGGTAAGTTTCCTTTCAAAGTTAAATTTCTGTATCATTAACTGAGCCAAAATCAGGCTTTGAATACTTATCGTTAGACTACGGTAGGTTTCAATGGTGTCGTTTAGAAAACGAACTAGTATCTATTGTTTAACTTTCCGCTTTTCAACTTGCCTGTCCATCAATTGTTTCGGAGTCACTTTCCTTGTCCAAGGCATTCAAAAATGCAGTCGCTGAGGCGAACATCGGATCGCTTGCCATTCTTAAAGTTAAATTAAAATAACTAATAAACTTTCAGAAAAAGAAACATATTCAACTGTTTCAAACAGCTATTAAATGGAAAAAACAACAAACATAATAAATTTATTCAAACAATCACACGTTTCACTTTCTATACTGAACAATGAGATTTGTTTTTGTGGCCACTTCAACAACGTCGAGATCCGGGAAATCAAATATTTTCTTATAAATGGACGATTTTCGCAAGCCAGTGCCAACAATTAGATCATCTTTTAGTTCTAAAATTCTCAGGGAGTAGTTCGCTAAAGTGATCTCCTCTTGTTCACTCGGCTTCTCACTTGCCAGGAATTTCTGCTGTTGGTGAATTGCAAGCAACTTCTTCAGCTTATCAATCTCATATCGATCACTTCCCGTTTTCAGTGTTTGCTCCAATTGTTCAATCGAGAATTCGGCATATTCCTCGAAAGCAGAATTCACTGAAACGATTAGATTCTCCTGAAGAAACGCAAAAAACGGCTTGGCCAGTTCTTGAGCTTTTTGATACCTTTCCCTGAGAACTTGAAGTTGAAGTTGGCTTAGTTGTACAAGGTATTTGTTGTACAAGGATTTGTTTAAAATTTGTTGAGTAAGTGGATAATTTTCTTCCTTATTGCCAGCTTTCACCTTACCAACCCTCTTTCTCTGTGAGTACAAAATGTGCATATGAGATTGCCACGAGCATCCACAAACACTGCAATTCCCTACTTGGGCAAAAATTGGGCATTGACGCAAATTCGTGGCTCCAATTTGATTCAAAGGCACATTTTGCACTGAACAGCTTTGAAAGCAAACCCGTTTGTGAAAAGTTTTCAAAGCATTCGTCGTCGGATCTCGAATCGTTTCCACGCAATTCGGTCCACAACACACTGTATTTGGTTGGGAAATTGGTGTCTCTTTCAAGTATGTCCCTTGAAAAACTTCTTTCTTCGTATCAGCCAATTTCTGCTCCAGAATCTTATGCAGATTCATTTGTTGATCCAAAGCTTTTTGCTCTTGTCTGATCCTTTCATCAAAATCAGCCAAAATTGTGCACAGCTCATGGGTCACTGCACGAACAATGCTCACCACTTTCGTCTCATTCGCCAAGTGCGGATCTAAATCGGTGACAGAATCAAATAATTTATAGGTTTCCCTTACAGTATGATTCCAGGATTTCAAAAAGTTGTTGACGCAGGCTTTCTCAAATTGAACTCCTTTGTGATGAGCGTAGAGCATTCTCACCGGTTCATTATCCAGACAAAAAGTGTTGGCACTGGTAAGTGGGATCTCGTTTTGGTTCTCATTCTTCACGTCTTCAAAAAGCTTTCTCAGGACTGTCATCGTGTCTCCTGGTTTGTAGAGAGTGTTGCAAGAGTTCGTGAAAACAACGGAAACGTTTGGAATTGCGTTTCGGTGCAGATTTGCTAGCAGTTCAACGATGCAGTATCGAAGTGACAGCGTGAGTCGACTCACATTCGGTTTCAGTAGAAGACAAATCCCATGAATTTTATCCCATTTCGACACACATTTCATGATCATTCTCATATTTTCCATGTCACATTCCAAGCCTCTCGTGTCACCGATCCCCGGAGTATCGATGAGATTGAAAGCCACCGTGTCGGTGATAAATCGATAGACTTTTGGTGCCTGTGTACAGGATTGTCCCGTACTCGCGTTGGCCTCGTTTTTCTCACTTTCCAATGTTTGCGCTTTCATCGAGATGGTTGATTTCTCGAACTTCTCCCCAGTGTACACGTTGAACTCCATTGGGATCACGCAAATCGGTTTCTTTCCGTTTAAAGCATCATCAAATGAGTCGAATTTTATATAATTCGCTATACCATTCATCCAAGTTGATTTTCCGACTCCCGTCTCACCGATGATCACAATGTTTCGCTCTTTTTGAACTGTTGGCGGCTCGGCGGTGTCGAAGTTGCGGAAAGGATTCAATGGGACTTCCGGTTTGGTCGACTTCGTCACCGTCTCAACGGTCTGAAATATCTGAGTTAGTTTTTTTTGATAGAGTAATGTTATAGTTTTACAGATGAACCTAGCTAGCCTCATGAAAGTGGATCTCAACATTTACGTTCTAATACAGCATTTACGGTATCCATTCTTTACCTCATCTTTCAGCTTCGATTTCTTTCTTTTGGTCGACGGACTTGATGGAGCTGGATATTGAGACACGGAGAGCTGTTGAGCGAAAGCGTTGACCAGGAATGGCATTGTCTAAACAAATTAAAAGTTTTGATAATACTGAAAGTAGTCAGAAGTCAAATGATTACCAGTCCAGTACTGATTACCTGTTTTCCTTGATCATTCTCAACTCGGGTCTCTTTTGCTTTTGTTGGTAAGGTTTTTTGATTGAAATTGATTTCCAGTCTTCAGACTTCTTCAGTTTCCCCGAATTTCTCAAGATCTTCATTTGATAATCTTTAGTGGCTAGTTGAACAATAAGTTTTCGAGGTTTCTGTTGGGAGAAGTCAAATTTCCCGTATCGATGGACTGTTTCAATGTTGATTTGATCGAAGATGGATCGTAGAATTTCGGTGGCCGATTCCAAGTCTTTGGCTTTTCGTGCAGCAAAACCTCCAGATGGTTCTGGCAAGTTGAAAAGCACGATTTGATTCTTTTCCTCCTTTGAGTTCCCGTTGGTGTCAGAAGTGGTTGGCAAACCAAGTTGAGCGTTGTTGTTCTGAAAAAAGAAGATCTGTTTTTAGATTTAAAATACTTTACAATATATCAATAACATGTCTAATAGACGTTTTGCAATTGAATTTAAATGTAAACAGTTCTCAAATCTTGAATATTCTGATCGGAAAGCTCAACCGTGAATCCAACTTTTGAGCTCTTTCAGTGAAAAGTTTGGTGTTTGTTTTTTTTCTATAATGATTCATTTTTACTTTTTACAATGTTAAAATTCTTTGCCAAATTTTGCTTACCGAATCTAGGATGAGCATATGTTGCATGAATCGATGGAAATTCTCCTGAAATTTAGCGAAATGTGCCGCATCGGAAGGAAAATTTGCGGACATCCTGAAAAGTTTCATGTTTTATTTTGATCCAGAAATTAGGCAAATAAGCAAAAAAGGGAAAAAAGCAAGGAAATAGTAAACTTTACAAATTACCAGGGGATTGTAATTACCGTAAATACTGTAATGGAAGCCCCCTCCCGAATTTTCATTGATTTTGCTCAAAATTTGCATAATTTTACTTTTATTTGCATTGATTTATCTCCTGTACATTTCTTGCTCATCTCATTTTAAGATTAGTCTTTTTTCTGTATTCTTTTACACTTTTTTTGTTGAGAAATTGTAAAACATTGAATTTTTCAATGCTTTACCGTTTTTCAATACGTTTCTAACTGTTTTTTAGGTAGAATGGACAATCTTCGAGACGGATTGGAGTAGTTCCGCGACCTCCGGGAGCTTGAGCGAAATCTCTTTCAAGAAAACGATTTGAATGAAAAAAATGTGGTAGCGATGTGGATGCAGATTTGATTGGAAGCACGGAGTTGGAAAAGAAAACGAAGCGGAAAACGATCGACATCAGGACGAAACTCGATGTTGTGAAAATGGCTCGATTGACTTCTATTCTTCAAAATTGATCTCTGTTTTGTGTGCGGCGATACATCAAACAAGAAAATGAGCTCGAGAAGCTTCATGGAAAAAGAACACAGCAGCCAATCGTTTTGCTGATGCCGAGATGAATCCATTCCATTCATTTATTTATTTCATTCTTTTGAATTTTGATTTTGTTTTGAATTGTTTTGAAAGCGGAGATAAAGGGGTGTATGCAGAAAAAAAAGCAAGCAATTCATTTATGGTACAGAGAATCTCACAAGACAAGAATGTCGAAGACTTTTTAAAATTAGTCCGTTTTGAAACTCAATAAATAAAGAGATAATTTAATTAGTAAAATAGAGGTGAACAAAATTTTTACGAGAGCTAATTTGTGTTGGTCAGTTCGACTTTGTATTCAGTTTGCGAAAATTTCTGGAAGGATCCAGTTTCTGCAGTGAATAAAATGAAAGAAAGAAATGCTAATGATAAAAAAGTGTCATTGATTGCATAAAGCGTGATATGACAAAGAAAAAGAGCTCTTCTCGTCTAGTCTTTGCGCCAAAGATTATTTAGAAGATCTCCGTTTATCGCTCAGTCACAACAAGCAGCAAGCAGATCTTCTTGGTGACTTTTGTTTTGAAAAATGCATACGCGATCATTTCTTACAAATTTGTCTTTTGTTGAAACAAGCAGGCGCCAAAAGTTAGGTAGTCTAGGCTTATTGTTAGTCAATCAATGCATATGTTGCGTCCGTTTACGGACTAAACTTATCTATAGATTGGCTTCGGACGCCCGTTTACGATTTAAAATGAAAATTCAGGCATTTTAGATCGATTTTTCGGCTGTTTTCGTAATTTTCACCCAAAAACCTCACCATTTGATCAATTTTTCAATTTTAGATTAACCTATAGCCAATTTTTTTTATTAAAGATGCAACTTTTATTAAGAAAATGTTAGCGAAAATTGCATTAACAAACTAAAACGATAAAAAATGCAGATTGCTGAGGAAAGTGTACTCAATGTCCTCTAGATCTGATAGCTATAAAAACGTGTAGCCCAACTAAAATGCGCAAAATTATGCTTGATTAACAATTTTAATTTTACCGAAATTTTAGTTTCCGATCTAAAGATAAGTCCGAAACGGATTTAAAGATAAGTTTAGTTTGTAAACGGACACAACACATATATTCTGATTATTAAATAACGAACTCAAAGAATTCAAAGAACCCCAAATTGAGTAATTGAATCTTTTCCGATTATCTATCCACACAGGTTTTCTCTATCTCTATGGAAACGCAGAAAAATATCAACGTGTAAGCACACATTTTTTTGCAAATTTGCAGAAAAAAAGAAAATCCAGGTTCCCAAAAGTAATTAGCTGATAGTTTAAGTTAAGTTTAAGTAAGTTAAGAATTAAGCTTACGCGACAAAATTGCTTTAGAAAATAGAACAATAAAAGTTTCTAAATTGAACAATCTTCCTTGAGCCAAGAAATGCTGTCAAAATGACTCAACAACAAATTGCGTTCTACTCCAAATTCTCTTGCATAAGGCAACTCTTATCTTTAATAAATCTATATAACAAAAAAAATTGCACGATTTATCCTTTTCAACAAAGGAAAAGAGAAGAAAAAGTAAATGTGTGCTTATGCGACGAATTCTTTTTGTTTTGTGGCAAAAAGGAGATAACGGGAGCCAGGGGAAAGGAGCAAATAAGTCACCGTTCAACAACCATCAAAAGACAATGAGGAAAGGCTTCGATTCAAAAATGGACTTGACTTTTCGAACGTAAAACAAAAAATTCTCACTATTAAAAGAGATAGCTCAAGGAATTTTCCATCTAGAGAATTAACAGTTAAAATCGTTTTACAAAGACTCAAATGGAATATTTGAAACGGTGCTTGTGACTTTTCAACACCGCATAAATTTTAGTGAACTCCAAAAAAAAGTTTTGCGGAAGTTTTACAAAAAAAAGCAAAAGGTAGGGCGGTGAGACGAATTGAACCCGGGAGTATAATTTGCACTAGTTCGATAACCTAACGCACTTTGCCCTAGACCGACACTGCTTTTGTTTCTTTTGGTATGGCACCTTCTTATAGGTGAGGTGTGTCAGCTCCGAGCCAAACTGATATTTTAGTTACTATTGTTATTATTGAATGATTTGTCTAATCTTATGCAAATGTGTTCTTCCCTGTGCTTATCCCTTTCATCGCCGAGAAGTCATTGGGATTGCCTGGGATGAAAGTTTCATCAAGGTCCTTGGGATTGCCTACGAGGACAAGTGAGGCTCTCACTTGGAGCCCCCCTTCCCCTTTCACTCATTTGCAATCTATTCGTCTTATCGTATTACTGTAAATAAAGATACATATCTTCCGGGTCTATGCAACCGCAGTTCAGGTCGGTCATTTCACAGGGACTCCCCTCTAATACGTTGGAGGAGTTGAGTTGGGTCGTCGGGGTGTTAGAGATGGCAGGATATCAAAAGGATCCACTCTCTTTAACTTAACCCAAATTCTAGTCCACATCCGTTTACACCAAGGAACGTATAGGTGAGAGTTTGCCGAAAATCACCAAAAATTTGCATGTGCTTTTCTCGGGAAGCCAGGACCCGTGGGCAAAAAATAGGCGTCATGTCCGATAGGCGTTTGCATCTCATCGCCGTTTGAAAGTCTCACACCCACTTTGAAACGTTTCCTTGTAAGCTTACGCGATGCAATTCTTTTTTGCAATTTCGGAGAATATTTTGTAGTTATTTTGAAATTCTGAAAGATTTATTGGCATCAATTCAAAAATTTCCTGAATTTTGACCAACAACAGCAAACAACCATGATGGTTATGACGAGGAAAGTGACTTCGATGAAAGTGATCATTGAGACGCCCATCAAGACACCCAACAAACCGCCGAGATTGTGGATGAATGAGTTAAGCTCAAAAGGGGGTTGGTGGAGTTAAATGTGTACTCTTACAGGAACTTGTTGTTCGTTTAGCCAAATGGTTCTAAGTAAGGGAGGGTACTAGATCACCGTGGGAGTTCGAAATAAGACCTAGCTCATTCGATAGGAAATCGAATGGGGATTCCGAATCTGTAATCAAAATCTGCGGAATAGCTCGCAAACGAAAATTTTTGCTATACACTCTTGAGTCGAGTTTGTGTGCTCTCTTTTGAGCGGCAGTCATGGTGTAGTGGATAGTGTTATGGCCTACGGAATTAATCGAGTTTTTGTAGTGGGTTCAAATCCCCACTTGCCAAGCGTTTTTAGCTTTTTCACAATAATATCACAAATTCTTATAATATTTTGCTTGTTTGCCATATCCTAAAACTTGAACAAAATAGAATGCCAGCGCACTGTTTTCTAACAAAACTTTTTGCAAAAGAAGTCAATTTTAACACATTGACGACCGCGCATCTTTAGCCAAACGAAAGTCATGTTGTCGATTTGCTGGTATAAGAAAGAAGTGTGAAACACTTAGGTGTTGGAGTTATGACAGTTAGCAATCATTTGAAAGAGATTGGCAAAGTAAAGAAGCTCGAGAAATGCACATGTTTTTTGAAGAGATTTCTGATCAATGCTGGGATGCGGTTTTGAGCATGTTGTTGCTTCAAGAACATTCGAAACACTGAAATCCATCGAATTAAGATCGGGATCTCAGGATGGCCACTAAAAGTGGCCAAATCGGGGAAAATGCTGCTTGCGCCAGCCCTGAATCACTCGAGCCTCGTGAGCATTAGCATCATTTTGCATTTGCCATTTGCACCAAATCCTGTCGCCAAAGTGATTTTAAAAGTTTATTTTACATTATCTGAAAAATTACAAAAATACGAAGAAACTGTGTTGTCAACTTTAAAAAAGATGGAAAAGTTGGTAGGAAAAATGAAAAAAAAAACTTTAAGCCAAATTTGATGCAGATGAAAGATATTAAAATTAAATAAAAAGATAGGTGATTGGAATTTCTGTTGTCTGTTTCTCTTCAAAAATTTCTCTTTTTTGTTCTCTCATTTGGGGAAGATGCGGCGAAGCTTGTCGATGAGACCACGTCTGAAAAGGTTCAAGTGTTTTTAATCTTGCTGAGTATTTTGTAAGACCCAAAGCTTAGTACTGTAACCCGGTAAAAAGTATTAGATTGACACTAAGTAACAACAGTATCATTGTCTTTATCTAAATATTCAATTTAACCCACTTCTTTCCACCACCAGAAGAAGAGGCTGCAGTGTACGTTGGTGGGGCAAACTTTTGCACGCTTTGTTGTTGATTCATCGAATATCCGCGCACTGTTTGCTCAAAGAGCTCCTTGAGTTTTGCACCAAAATGAGGCAATGCGAAGAGGATGGATTTCATGTTCTTGACATCATCGGTGGTGATTTGTTGCTGATGGTTTCCGTCGGATTGTAAGGCGTGCTCGATGGCGGCTCGTTCTGGAAAGAGATTGATTGATTAAAGTAAATTGTTCAGTGTTTTTTTACTATCTGGTTATTTTTGCATTAGAGTGTGTTTCTCTAAGAAATATCCTTTTTTTCAATTACCTTCGAAGTTCAAACTGTTAAGTACACCTCAAATTTCAAGTGTTTCAGGTCTTACTTCACTAACATTGATGAAGAGTTCACCCCGTAAACAAACCCCATCTGACGCACCCCTGAGAACCCAACGGTGCACTAGAAAAGGTGCCTTTACGTTTGAACCTAAAGTCCATCTTGGTCTCGTACTCGACCAAAGAGCCTCGCAAACGCACCCCATCTAGTGCACCACTGAGTGCGCCAGTGCCCAAGGATTTGGATTAAATGGAGAATTCAGTGCACCAGAAGGTTTATGTCCATATATCTCGAGCGCAAAGTACACGCAATGTTCTGTCTTTAGTCCTGATTAAAAATTCTAGATTCTTACTGGACTCCAAAATCACATACCCTGTCGATACTCATCCAAAGAGCGCTTCAGATTGGCCAGTTTTGTTCGATCTCCGCCCGCTTTGATACATTTTTCCTCTTCTTCAATCGATTTCTCCACATATTTCTCAAAAACATCATTATAGGTCATAATCGCATTCTGCTTCAAGAAAACCGCAAAACGAATGCTCGCATCCATCACCGTTTTCTGTTCATTTTTGTATTCTTTCACGATTTTCTCACATGATTCGATAATTTTCTGCTTTGTGATCCGAGCGTCTTCATTTGTTTGAATCGCATTCTTTATGTTCACATCTTCAACCGATTCGTTCGTTTTCACTTGCTTGAAGCGAATGTGCATGTGAGTAGACCATAAACAACCACAAACTGTACAACTTTGCCCACCCTGCATTGCCCAACATTGTTGTAGATGAGGTTCGGGGAATCTCTCGGGATCAACGTTGTCCAATTGACAGTGATCATGACAAATCTGTTTGTAGATCGTTTGCAATTGTTCACTGTTCGGAATTGACTGCGTTTCGATGCATTTCGGACCAGTGCAGACGGTCATCGGATAGCTGAGTTCCTCGGTTTTGATCCCAATTTGTGGGATCAACAACTTCTGTTGCAAGTCATTGATCGTCGCTTTCGTGTTTTCAATCTCGACTTTTCGATCATCATACACTTTGATATTTGTTTCAATCAATTCATTAATGTCAGCCAAGGGTTTAGCCAGTTGGAGAATGATTCCACGAGCTTGATTCACTGAGAGAGTCTTGTCAACAGAATGCGGCTTGCATCCAGCCGCATAGTCAAGGAAGCGATGCGTCTCATCGGCCGATTTTGCCCAACTCGCTTCGAAATTTTTCATGTCATCTTCGCTAAACTCAACTCCATCGTGATAGGCGCAAACGAATTTGAACGCTTCATTGTCCAGACAAAAGATATTGCTCCGATCAAGAGCCACTTGAATCCCGTGTTTCGTTTGAAGTTCATCGAGAAAAGCTCTTAAAGGGACGATTGTATCCCCTGGTTTGTAGAAAGTCCCACGAGCATTCGTGAAGAAAAACACGATATTCTTGGCTGCGTCTTTGTGCAATTGAAGTAGCAACTCTCCAATGCAATATCTAAAGCTCAACGTCATCCGAGCGTCATTCGATTTGAACAATAGACAGATTGCATGTAAATTCTTGTAAGCTGCAATTGCATTCAGAATTTTCCTTGTATTCTCCTTGTCTTGTTCAATTCCACGAACATCTCCAATGCCAGGTGTATCAATGATATAAACATCATATTTCGGGTGTGGAAAGAGATAAGTTCGAGCGTCTTGTGTTGCACTTTGTCCTTGCCCAAACACTTCATTCGTCGAGTTTCCGATGACGATTTGTCGTTGTTGATAGTTCTCGTCACACATCGTGAACATTGATGGAATGACACAAATCGGCTCTGGTGCTTCCAATGCATCAACGATGTGATCAAAGCTCATATAGTTGGCGATGCCATTGATCCACGTCGATTTTCCGACTCCTGTTTCACCGAGTACAAGAATGTTGATTTCTTTTCGTGGCCCAGAGTATTGGTTGTTCTTTGATTGATGAGAAGTGGGTAAGTCCGGCAAAACTGGCGGATTTTTCGAAGAGCTCGGCTTGCCTGGAATTCATTTTAATTGAAAAACAGTTATGTTTTATTTACCATTTTGTGGTTTTGGCTTGGATTTCTGTGGGACGGGAGTTTGTGATGCTGAGTAAGCGGGTGGAGGCTGGGGTAGCTGTCGAATGCCTTAAAATTGAGTTCTTAAATGTTTAGATTCATCAAAATTGAAGCATTTTCTAAAAGGTACGCTTAGGAAACAAATTACCGTACAACTTATGTATGTATGTATTTTAAATTAAATCAGCAAGACTGTATCTAAATGGCTGGTGACTAATTTTGGGGGTAAAGCTTATACAAATGCACCTTTTAGAAGTTTAAGCGTCCCTTCAAATTCATTAAATCAAACCTCTCAAAGTTGCAAAGTTCTTACCTTGCATTGGTTGCATTCCATAGCCCGGGAAAGCTGGATTTGGATTGAATGCCCCATTTTGTTGCATCGGTTGTTGCGCTTGCAGCTGCATTTGTTGCATGAAGAGCATCTAGAAGAAAATGTTTGAACCAATCAAACTTGTAGCTACCATTTGTTGCATAAAATTTGGATCCTGCATGAATCCCATCAGATTTCCGTTGGGCATCTGTTGAATTTGAGGTGGCATTTGAGGAGGTCCTGCTGGAGGAAAGCCCGGTTGCGGGGAGACCATTGGGAATGGCTTGAAATTATAGATTTACATAGAAACTTAAACTTTACGCAGAATATAAATAAAAATGATCTTGCTTAAAATCTAAAAACACTTCTCTTCATACCGATGGCATCCGATTGTCAGCAAAATTCGGAGGTCCGGCATTGTTTGAATGTGGAGCTGGTTGGAATTGCTGAAATTATCACATTTTATAATTTCTGGAAGAATATTAAAGTTGTGTAAGTACCGGTAAATTTGGAGTAGGTGCAGTTGGAATCCCGGCAGGAAATAATTGGCAGGACATCGTTTGACGGCCAGAATCGTTTGCTAAAAACTCGTAATTGATCAATTTGCAAAGAAAATTTTTCAATCCATAGGACAGTACAAAAGTTACTGTTTTTATTCTTTGCATACCTTGCGGTGTAGCGGCAAATTCTTGAGGAATCACCGATGAAGAGTTGGACATTTGTTGATGCATCGGTGGCGAGAGAGCGGTCAACACGGGCACTGGACGAGGATTTGCGATCTGAAAATTGATATGCAGATGACGATTATGAATAAATCAACCCGTTCTCTGTAAGGCAACCTCAAAGAATTAAAAATCCACTGTAAACCATTGCAAAAAGATACATTTACATATAATTTGAGAGAACTAGAAATTATTTCCGATTAAGATCCAGTAATTTTTCAAAGATTCAAGAGTCACTAATTGAAATAGCATTACCCTAGTATTAAAAAGTATAGTAAAGCTCGATTTCTCTCATGTTCTAATGCTTAGGTAAATAAATTTCCACTCACTTCCTCGAAATCCTCGTCCTCGGCATCCGACGAGAGGAAAGCGCTGTTTGGCAAGTGAGTCATCGATCCGTAAAGCAGTTTGTTTTGCTTAAAACGATAATTTGACAAGTAAACAGTATTTCAAATTCAATCAAGATAATCTTTTGGATGAGATAACCAAATGGAAAATGAAACAAAGCATCGTAGATAGTTTATTGACAAAAAAAGGTAATTTCGATAATTTTCTTGGATTATTTGGTGGAGCCACCAAAAAACGAGAACACTTTCTTCACACCACGGCATATTTTTCTAAAATTTATAATTTATTGTTATTCTCTGGAGTACTGTAAAAGTTTCAAGAATACATGCTAAAAACTACAGTCATGGGCAAAAGTCTTTTCACATTCAATTTTCTAAAAAGTTTATCAATTCTCTTTGATAAATTTCATGGCTATCTTTAAGCTATTAATAGTTTTAGTTACATAGATATACCGTAAATACTGTAAGTGGACCCCACCCGTCTAATAGTACCCCACCTAAAGCGTAATTACAAACAACGCTTTTAAAGCGGAAAATTTTCATGTTTCAGAGATCGTTTGTATTTTTAATTTTAACCCATAAATTTGTTGTTTTTAAATTTGGGGTGGCTACTTTGCACCAAATTTTTTGCGCAGCTCGCCATAACTTTCTTCTAAGTGGGCCAATTCTAAGTGGGACATTCTGAGGCTGAACAAGACAATCAAAGAAGGCGATTACAAGCACATTGTTGCTTCCGATGAGACGGCGGTTTGGCTGGATGCTTCGACGAGCAAGTGCATCGAAGTGGTTGGAGCCAAAGAAGTTGGTGTTCTCACCCGCGGCTACGACAAGATGAATATATCCGTGATGCTCGCTGCTCGTTCCGAGTTGCGTTGTTGTGTTGCGCCCTTTTGTTGTTGCGCCCTTTTGTCGTGGTACCTCAGAAAACGATGACCAAAAAATCGAGACAAAGTTCCAATCGAAGTTATTGCTCTGTTGGAAAGAGAAGAAAAGCAAGTGCTTCGATAATGAGATCACGGCGGAATACTTGCAACGCTCTTTCGGTGAACTTGGATTCTTCAATAAAAAGGAACGATGACTCCTTGTTTGGGATCAATACCCTGCCCACAAAAGTGAATCGACAAAGGAATGTCTAGAGAATTTGAAGATGGATTGTGCCTATGTTCCCGGTGGCACGACAAAATATCTTCAGCCAGCTGACGTTTCATGGAATGCTCCATGCAAGGCCTACATTCGCCAGCAATACGAGGATTGGATCTTGATAGCGGCTCCCGATTTGACGCGATCACGAAAAGTCGGCACCGGCGGCGGGAACCCCAAGCCTCCATCAATGGAAACCTACTTGGGTTCGATCCTGGAAGCGTGGGGGCGAATTACCGAAGAATACCATTGCCTTAAATGGAGATGAGGATGATTTGATTAATTGTTTCAAGCCGGATGGACCGATTCCTTCAGGATTGCAGGTTCGATTTATTAATTTAATTATCTTTGTAATTGTCGATTTAATCGATTCAATTATCTTTAATCTATTGTACTAACAGGCGATGAGAAATGCTCGGACAGAGACGGAAATCGAGGACCTCTTGGAGCCGCTCGCATCGACGGGATTTCAAGGACATCGAGGAATTGATGATCAAGAAAATGATGAATTCATTGATTCGGGTGTTTCTATTGATTTCGCTTGTTAGTTGTTTTTGTTTCGTTTTGCTGTTAAATTTTCAAATGATTAAAACCGATAAAAACTAAAGAAAATGTTTGCTTTTGAACAAATTATTTGAATGATTTGGTAACTTGAATAGTGGTGTAAAATAGTAGTCCATCCTCTAATAGTGCCCCACCCTCTAATACATAGTACCCCACCCTAGAGAGGGAGGAAAAAAATAGTACCCCATGGGGTCCAATTACAGTATTTACGGTATGTACAATTTATTTACACAAACGTTATCGCTATACAACACTTATTCATCGAGAAAAAATATAATTGTCGAAACACCCCTGAAAATCGTGGTGCAAAAGTCTTTTCACATTTGCAAAAATTTTTATTATTTTCGTTCCCTTCGTATTTACTGGTACTATTTTATTTTTTTTAGATGCCAGGAGCGTACTTTTCAACTCCGGATAAAGAAAGGATCGTCGAGGCAAGGAAGGAAGGAATGCCACGACAAGACGTTGCTCCCCTCTTAGGATGTACGCCCACAACAGTTCCTCTTGTTATGGCGAAAATGAATGCGTCTGGAAGTAAAAAGATGTAGGAAAAAGGGACGGCCGTGGATTACAACAAAGAATAAAAACCGATTTCTTACGGGAGCCTTCAAGAAGGATCCGAATTTAACGTAGAACGATGGAGCGCTTCTTTTCAAGCAAACTTCAAACAAGAATATTTCCCGTTGGACCTTGCATCGCGCTTGCTTCAAGCAGCATTGTATACTAGAAGACCTGCTCTCAAGCCTATGATGGCAGCCAAACAAAGGAGGCAGCGTCTTCAATTTGCTCGAACCTATTCAAACTGGTCAATCGATGATTGGGCCTGAGTGATTTTCGTTGATGAAACAAAAGTTTATATTTTTCCTTCAAATCGAAATCATCTGATCCGACGTCCAATTGGAAAGCGATATCAACTCAAGTACTTGCAGCCTAAGGTGAAAACAGGCGGGGGATCAAGGATGTGTTTCGGTGAGGATAATTTTCTTTTTATGCAGCTCAACATGATTTCTTTAGGTGCGATATGTAAAAGTTCAACGGGTCCACTTGTCCTCGTGAATCAACAATGGATTCCCGCCAATGTATTGAAATATTGGACAGATGTCTACTTCCATTTGCGACTGCTTCGATGAATCCAGGATGGTTTCTTTATCAAGATAATTTGCCAGTACGCAAAAGCAAGCTTTTGATGGGCCGCGTTGTGACTCTCTCGAATGAAGGCAAAGCACATTTACCGGAATGGTTTGAGATCAATCACGTTCTTTAATCAAAGCTCCACTATTTTCTCCGGATTTGAATGTTATCGAGAATTTATGGGCCTATTTGAAATCGAAATTGCGAGGAAAACTATTCAATTCTAAAGTCGAGCTATGGTTTTACATCAGAAAAATTTGGAGAAGGATTGGACCTGTAATTCTTGATGAACAAATTGCATTGATGCCTAATCGTATTAAAGAAGTACTTTTGGCAAAAGGAGGAGCGACTAAATATGGATTAAAGCTTAATCTCGTTTTTTTGTGAAAAGACTTTAGCACCACGATTTTCAGGGGTGTTTTGAAAATGATATCTTTTTCTCGATGAATAAGTGTTGTATAGCGATAACGTTTGTGTAAATAAATTGTACATATATTTATGTAACTAAAACTATTAATAGCTTAAAGATGGCCATGAACTTTATCAAAGAAAATTGAATGTGAAAAGACTTTTGCACATGACTGTATCTTTATAAATGTTAGTTTAGATCTTGGAGTTCATTTTGTGAATCTTTTTCAATTATTTTAAGCTCTATTTTATTTAGCTTTAGTTATTTATTTGTTTTATTTATTTAGTAGAGCTCTATTTAAGCTCTACTATTTAAAGCTATTAAGAATTTAAGCTCTACTATTTTCAGCTAGTTGATAGGTTTCAATGAGTGATGCTTTTTCTAAAAGATGGCTAATTCGAAAAGCTACCTTTTGGAAGACGCATTACTCTAGGGTTACTCTAAGGTTATCTGAATGCTAGATAGTTAGTTACTTCAAAAATCAGCTGCAGGAGCTGGATTTGTGCAAATGGCTATGCTTTAATTATTCCAATATAATGCAATGAGCAAAAGACTGGGACTTATTTTATCAATGTCTCTATTTTTCTATCTATTTGTCTAGCTACTTTTTGCAAAACTCACTGAAACATCGATTTCTCGCAGCGTGTCACAGTTGCCTCATAATCCTGATGATCGGTTTTCACATGAATATCGAAAATCTGTGCAATCATTGCACCATTCAGCGGCAAAGAGAACAACTTTTGTCGAATTTCTTGCAGCTCATAAAGTGAAATCTTTGCCGGGTCTCGTTGATGAACAAATTGTTTGCAAATATCTCCATAAGTCACACTGAGTTCGAGCAATCGATTGAATTCATCCGCATCCACCCCAGCTACGCTTCTCATTTTCTTGTCTTCGGCAACAATCAGCTTCTGTAAGTGTTGTTCAAAGAGATTCGTTTTCTGAGTGATTCCATTTTCAGCAAGGAAAGCAGAAAAAGTTGCCATTGCAACTAGAATGTAGTTGGATTCTTTTTGATATCCATTGATGAGTCGCTCAAATTTTCGAATCGAGGTTTTCTTCACCTCGGCTGCATTCGCTTCTGAGGCGAGTTTTTGTGGGTTTTCGAGAGATTTTATGGTGATTCGTTGCTCGTACGGGATTCGCTCGTGAGCATTTATGTGACAGAAGCATTTATTGCAGGACTTGTAATTAAAGACTGCACATTCGTCTAGTTTTCCAATATCGCCTAGGCTGCAATCTTTGTGGCAAACCCTGTAGATCAACGCTTCTTTTCCATCAATCCTTTCATACTTTGCACATTTTTGACTCCGACAAACGGTTTGGGGCATCGATAGCGGTAAGATTTCCATTGAAGTCACTCGAATCGTCGCCAATCTCCGCAATTCTTCAACATTGTTCTCAGCTTGCATCAGCTCTTCCTTCTGCCTATCCAGTTGCTGCAAGTTTCTCTGAATCATTGCACAAGCTTTGAGAATTGGATCGATTAACTGATAGATCCAAGTCCGAGTCTCATTGATTGACAGCGTGTCCGAGGTGTTGTGCGGGCGAGCTCGTGCAGCGTGATCCAACAATCTCTGCACTTCGTTCGACGAATGTTTCCAGCTATCGTCAAACGTTTTTATTTCCCTTGTATCGAATTGAATGTCACTGAAATGAGCACAAACAAATCGGAAAGCTTCATTGTCCAAACAGAAGATGTTGCTGTCATCAATTCTGACTGAAAGTCCTTCTTTCTCCTTCAGCTCATTGAAATAAGCCTTCAACGGTCCCATTGTATCACCCGGTCGATAAAAAGTTCCTCTAGCATTTGTGAAAACGAAGCAAGCGTTGTTGAGCGCCGTTTTACTCAAATTCCCAAGCAATTTCCCGATCGAGTAGCGGAAAGATTCCGTGAGACGAGCCTCATTCGCTTTGAAAAGAAAGCAAATCGCATGGATCTCTTTGAAAGGTGCGATTGATCGAAGAATATTCTGAATGTTTTCCTCGTCTTTCAAGTGTCCTCTGGTATCATTCATTCCCGGAGTGTCAATGATATAAATATTGTGTTCATCTTGCTCAAACAGATACGTCTTGGCGCTTTGAGTGGCGGATTGACCATTGTCCGCAAAAACCTCATTGTCGTGTACTCCAAGATGGACATCGTGTCTCTGATAATTGTCGTCAAACATTGTGAATTTAGTTGGAATCACGCAAATCGGCGCCTCGGCAGCAATCGCTTCATCTAGCGTTTTGTAAGTTAAATAGTTGACAAGAGCGTTTATCCATGTTGATTTCCCGACTCCTGTCTGTCCGAGCACCAAAATATTGATCGACTTTTTCGTTGTTGAGCCGAATTCTCGCACTTTGACATTTTCCTTCTGTAGCCACTCGATTTTCTCTTTTTTGACTTTGGGTACTTGCGTTTTGACGGCTTCGAGAGAAATTTCTTGAGATGGAGGAGTGTATCTAGGCTGATTTGAACAAGTTTCGGAAATAATGGCTGGTGAAGGCTCCGATTTCTTAGCTTCTGTACTTGAACACAATTTTGAATCGTTTTGGCTCTTGTAGCTTTCATGCTTTTCCGGTTTTGCTTGCACAACTTGGCTCCAGCTTCTCGTAGAAGCAGGTTGTTTCGTCTCTTCATTCAGGACTTGTACAGTTGGCTTATTATCAGAAATGTTTTGAGACTGAGAAGAAAGACAGTGACTCTTTACACCGTCAAGATCTCCCTTCCTATTTGCAAACGGCACATTTTCGTTGTTGTCTTTAGATTCGGCACTTGTCGAGTAACGAGCCAGTTGATTCGGGTGCTCAGAAGAATGTTGAGACCTTGCCGAAGTTCGAGGTACGGTAATGGGGCTCAAGCTGGTCGGGTTCTTTGAAGCAGCCTCATAACTTGAACTCCTTCTCGAAAACGAAAATCCATTCTCATTTCCCTTTTCTTTTTCCAAATCACTATGCACTTTCTTGGAAGTACTTCGGCTCAAACGATCTGAAACTTTCTGAGAATTCGATGTGTCTTCAATTACCGATGAACTTCGCTGAGCAGACAAGCGCAAACCAATTGGGGTCATCAAGGAGTCTTCTTTCGGCTTTGCAACTGATCCATTTCCATTTTCTCTCTCAGTTTCAATAGTTGGATAGTAAGATTTTTGATTTGAGTTGGAAATTTGCCGATATCTTGAATTTTCAGAAAATTGAGAATCTTCATAAGTTGGAGCTTCGAAAGCCGACGGGAATTTCATTTGAATCGGTTTCAAGTCATAGCTCAAATTTGAAGGCCAATCAGGATTCGGAGCTTTTTCAAATTGCTTGACAAGTTGTTGTACATTTGTTTGGCACTCGTGAAATGGAGTGTTTGAGGAGATAAAGGAAGATAAAGGCTTTGCAGCTGAGACGACGTCTTGTTCCTCGAATTCTCGCCCAAGAGGCAATTGAGAAGTTCCGGAAAGTTTTCTTGGAGTGATGTCCTCGTAGATATCAGCAGCAATGGGTCCGATTGTGGTTTCTCGATTCATGAAGCTTTGTGGATCATTTGATGAATTGCAATCACTCAGTTCACTCGATTTAAACATTGACTGGATTGTTTCAACTGGCGGAATCTCAACCGAGAGATCCAATAGAATGAAGTCATCCAGAGCTTTCTCCAATGGCTTCTTCGAGAAATCATCCTGAAAATTTCGTTTAATATTTGAAAATGGTATTTAATCCTTTAATAGAGCGGTGTTAGCATCTGAAAATTACCATGATTTTGTCTGTAAGATTGTAGCTTTTAAAAAATGACACGTTTTATTAAAGACATTTTCATTTTTAAGTTCTAGTGAAATAAATACACTCACTTGTTTGTCTTCTCTCCACAAATTCTTGCTTAAAGTGTTCAGGAAGAGTTTTGCTTGTTCGGGTGATAGATCTTGTAGACGGGCGTTGATATTGTGGGCGTTCAGTTGGGCTTCACGAATCAAATTCACATCTTGGTCTCCGTTGAGCGAATCGACAGTGTTTCGTTGATCAGGTTCAGATTTTCTGGCGAGTGGCTAAAATTGCTTATTTATTTTTCGAATAATTCTCACTGGAATCTCATCAACTAAAGCTTTCCTGAAAAATCCTTTAGCCTAAATTAAGTTTAAGCAAATTGCAAACTAAAGCCAACTATTATGTCGATTAACAAAAACACTTACAGTATCAAAGTGTTGATTGCAACCGTTTTTCCTTTGAACTCCATTTGAAGCATCCACTTCTTCCATTTGTTCCGGGAAATTCTGAAAAATCCTAAGTCTTTTTAATTTACCTTTAATCTTTTATAATACGCTGCTGATATTCTGGTTAGGCTAAGAATTTTTGCACTAATCGCTTAAAATTTGCCTGTTGCTCAGCCAAAGTCGGCGCTTCAAGCTCAATGTCATCAGTTTCCATCGGCACCGGTGAAGTGTGAGGAAATTGAGAAGTCATATCATCTGAAAAAATAAGTTATTGTTATTGAAACCCAACTGTCTTGTTATCAGAATTCGTCAGTGTGTCAAATGGCAAACGTTTATGAACAATTTCCTTGGTTTAGTTACCCACCTTGTGCTTCATTAGAGGAAGGAAGTCTAGAGACCATTCCACAAAAAATGAACTAAAACTTTTATCAACTAAATTTCTAGACTAAACATGAGAATGAAAAGTTGTCGATAGCAAACGGGCCAAACCGTTTTTGAAAGCAGCCAAAAGAGTTAACCAGAGAAATTTATTGATAAGAAATGAATGAATAAGAATACAAAGGTTTGTGAAAAAAGGAAATGATTGCTAGTTAAAGAACATCAATGAACAAAAAACACAACTTAATGAAATGCTTTTATTTTCTCTTGTTCTTGTTCTTTTTGTACTTGTTTTTGTTGTTCTTTTGCTGTTGCTTCTTCCCTCCACCGCTCGAAGGTGCAGGGCTGAAAAGCGAAGTGTAAAGGTTTACTGAAGGTTTACTTTACCGTAACAAACATTGAAGTATGTTCTTTCTGAGCAATGCGTTTCTTAAGGACACCTTTTGTAGAAAACTATCATAATTAAATTGTCAGTTTGCATTTAAATCAGCTCGATTTTGGTATCATTTGTTGAGGAATCACAAGACTCAGTGGGCCAATCCCAAAACAGCGCCGATCAAAGCAACGCTGTGCCCAAACCAGCGCCGCGTAAAACAACGACGAAAAGAAAAATTTATTTTTAGTCTCATTTTCAATTTAATCAGTTTTAATTAGTTTAGACTAAAATTGATTGAATCTATCTTACATTACCCAAAATTTTAAGCATTTCGACTTGTGAAACTTTGGCTCATTTATATAAGAATTTTTAATTATGCTGCAAGCTTTTAAATCCAAATTTAGTTTCAAGATCCAAAGTAACCAAGCAACTTTCAAACCCACATCTCTTTCTCGCCCGTCTTCTTGTACTTCCCAAAGTTTGCCGGTTGAACTTGCTTTGGTGGTGAGTATTTAACCGTCACATGTTGTTGATGTTTTGCCAGCCCGTCTTCCGTCGCAGCAAACAAGTTCTTCAGAATTTTTCCCGTGTGTTTCAGCCCGAACAATTCCGCTTTCATCACCTCAATCTCATCCGGGGTAATCGTATTCGCTCCATTTGCAATCGGATTCTTCCGCGCTTCGTTCAGCATAACTTTCTCTTGTCGATACTCATCCAAAATCTTTTTCAAATTATCCAATTTCGATCGCTCACCACCAATATCCGTGCATTTCTCCTCTTCCGAAATTGTTTGCTCCACGTATTTCTCGAAGGCGTCATTGTAGGGAAGGATGGCATTGGCTTGCAAAAAGCTTCCAAATCGTAGAGAAGTTTTGATGATTTTCTGTTGTTCTTTCTTTAACTCATCAATTGTATTCTCACAATCCCGAATCATTTTCTCCTTCACTTTACTCGCGTCTTGTTTTTGTTGAATGAGAGTCTTCGTGTTGTTGTCTTCGACTTGGACACTAGTCTTGATTTGCTCAAAACGGATGTGCATATGAGTACTCCAAAGACATTCGCACACTTGACAATTTGGTCTTCCAGCCATTGCGGCACATTGTTGAAGGTGGGGTTCAGGGACACGTTCTACATCAACATTTGTGAGAAAGCAATGATCATGACAAATCTGTTTGTAGATCGTTTGGTATTGAGTAGTGTGTGGCAATTGGATAGTATCAATGCATCTTTGAGCAGCACAAACGGTTTTCGGGTAGTTCAACGGCTTGACTTCTATTCCAATTTGTGGAATCAGAAGCTTTTTCTTCAAATCGTCTAAAGTTGCAGCTGTATTTTGGAGCTCTCTCTTTCTCTCATCAAATACTTTGATATTCGACTCGATCAACTCATTCACATCGGCCGATGGTTTCGCTAAATGAAAAATGACCGTCCTTGCCTTGTTGATCGAAACCGTATCAGCAACATGATGAGGCCGTTGACGAGCGGTGAACTCAATAAAACGATGCGTTTCAGCAGCTGATTGTTTCCAGCTTCCAGCAAAATTTTGAAAGTCTTCTTCGGTGAATTTCGCTCCATTGAAATGAGCACAGACAAGTCGAAAAGCTTCATTATCAGTGCAACAGATTTTATCACTTGTGAGTGCAATTCGAAGTCCTCTTTCCTTGTGCAATTCAGTGAGAAAAGTATTTAATGGAGTCATTGTATCACCGGGTTTATAAAAAGTGCCACGAGCATTTGTGAAAAAGAAGATAATATTGTTAACAGCGTCTTTGTGGAGTTGGAGTAAGATCTCACTGATGCAATATCTGAAGCTCAACGTCATTCTTGCTTCATTGGCCTTGAAGAGGAAGCAAATTGCGTGTAAATGCTTGTACTGTCCAATGGCGCCAAGAATTTTTCTTGTATTCTCTTTGTCTTGCTCAACTCCACGAGTATCTCCAATTCCCGGAGTATCAATGATATTCACAATGTACTTGGACGTCTCAAATTGGTAAGTTTTCGGTTCTTGCGTCGACGATTGACCCTGATCGGAGAATGTCTCATTCTCATCTTTCTCGGTGTGCGATGGTTCAAGTCTCACATCAATCTTCGTCTCATTTGTCTCGTAGAAAGAGAACTTGCTGGCAATAAGGCAAATCGGTTGTCGAGCGTTGAGTGCATCCTCAAGTGTGTCAAAGCTCATGTAATTCGCGATTCCATTGATCCAAGTCGATTTTCCGACTCCCGTTTCACCAAGAACAAGAATGTTGAGCTCTTTCTTGGTGCCAGTGTGCTGTTCAGATTGAACCTTGAAAAATTGATTTGTTGGCTCATCGTTTTGCTCTTCTTCAGTCAGAGATTCTTCTTCAGATTCCTCCGATTCTTCACTTTCTTCAGAAAGCTCATTTGCTGATGTTGGCACATTTGACGGCACGGAAGGATTGTTGTTTTGCTGTGCTTGTTGAGAGTTGAGGAACATTCCGTACATTTGCATCATCATCATTTGGAATTGCGGATCGGTTGGGTTGAAAGACATTAGTGGAACTGGTTGAGGATTTCCTGAAAATTTATCTTTGAATTTCGAACCTTTTTCAATTTTTAGCCTTAGCTTCTGGCGTTTCCAAGTCTCACAATCGGCCTTTTGAGCTGCTTTCAAACTTTTGTCAATCGCTTAATATTTTCAAATCTCACCTGGCGGGGCAAAATTCGGCGCAAAACCAAAAGCATTGTTGAACATTTGCGGTGGAAATGGTGCTGGTTGATTTGCATGGTGTTGGCCGTTCATTCCATTTTGTTGACCATTGCCTGAATTGTTCAAAAGTATTACAGGTTTTATATCAAGACTCTACTTAAGCTGAAATTCAAGTTCCATAGGAGTTATTTCTGATTTTAAGCCTCACCTGACATCGCACTATTCTGTGCAAATCCGAAAGAGTTGTTGAAGATTTGTTGTTGAGGATTTGGAGTCACTTCATTGGACTGCACGTTCGAAGGTGTTCCGTCTTGTTTATGACCTAAATTCTTTGGTCATGCAGAAGGTATTCATAGTTCACAAAACACATCCACAGTTTCAGTAATAAAGAAGTGAAGGAATTGGCAAGAGAAAGTAGATTTCCGGAAAGGGGATTGAACCCTCGAAGTCAATTATTGCAGGTATGTCAGATGAGAAACCTATCAAAAACCCACGGTCTTTAGAGTTTGAGGTTTCAACTCTCTGTAAATGGTTCCCATTTAATTGTTTTGGAGCCAGCGGAATGCTGGATGGAGGCTGGAAATGGAGAGAGATATCTAAAAGTTTTCCACTTCAGGCCTTTATGTTTTCTAGAAAAGTCTCATGTTTTCATTCATGAGGCTATTCGAAAAACTGACCATTGGAAGACTGTAGCATTTTCCCGTAAAAGCTCCCAGCATTGCTACTTGTTTCGGAAAGTTGTGGCGAAATGGGGCGCGGAGGTTCCGATCGAGCGACATAATTGACTGAAAAAAATGTCATGATAACTTTAACAATATGCTTTAACTTCAACAACAACAACAATAACAGTATCTAAGGTCTAAGATGCATGTACTTTTTTTCGCACACACTCTGTGCATAAGATGTACTTTGTGTTCACTAGATGCCTAAACGCATTCTTTCTGGTGCACCGATTTCTCCATTATTTTCTTCCTACAGTGGCGTTGATGTAAGCTCCCCCCGCAAAGAAGCCGCTAAGACCCAAATGACCACACTTTCAAAGTCCTAACAAAATTCCAGACAATAGTCAACACTTTCAGAGTCCTAACAAACGCTTATCACTCCTGACAGATTGTCATTTAGCAAAAACGGAATCCATATTCGAAATCAGCATAAAATTCTGCATCGAATGGTATGGGTCGCATAGGTTTTGGGTTCCCTTATCAGTATGAAAACTTTCCTTTCCTAAAACTAACCATTCGAAGGATTTGTCGTACTCCCGTACAAGCTCCCAGCGTGGCTGTTTTGTGAAAGTTGAGGTGAATCAGATGGTGGGGGATGTTGAGGTCGTAATTCTTTCTTGCCTGGGATTAGAGCTTTTGATTTTTTGGATAAACAGGTTTATCCAAAACAGAATGCAAACGTTTAAACGTTAGTGGGTCGTTTTCCATTTCATACTATAAATTAAAATCGACAAGATGTTTACCTCTTTGCTCGAACTTTTGATCGGGAGCCTTCCGAGAAGTGCCGCCGTGATACCCATCCACTCTCGTCGGCTAAAAGTTTCAAATGGCTCTGTAAAACCTCTTACACGTCATGCAAGCCTTGACATTATGACCGGTCTTGCAAAAGGAATCAAAACTAAGTTAAGGGTATTCTTGAGCTCACCCGTGCTTTGTTGTTTTGACGTTTCGTTTGTTGCTCCGGAGGTGGTTCGAATCGTTGTGCCTGAATCGATTTGTAAGATTTGTCTCAAAGTTTTAACTAGAGTGTGTCCATCTCAAGTCCACTTTTGCAAAGTATCTTTTCTCTATTTTATCCAATCGAAATCCTCCCGAATCATCTGAAAAGTAGTGCCTAACTTGGATAGAACTAGAGACAAGTAAGTAAAACTACAGCAATTGTATTTATCGAAACTCTTATTGCGAAGGATGCACGTTTTTCAACCTAATTATAAGCTCAACCCACCGGTGATTTGTAAGCATAAAGCGCTAGATGTTTCAGTTGACGAATCTTTGAGAGTTGCGGCGCATATTCGACAACGATTCGTTGCACATTTTCATCAGTGAATGTCACAATTACACGACGAGGTCTTCCATTTTGTTCAAATCGTCCTTCTCGTTTGATCTCGCGAATATTTCCGGCCAGACTTTCCGCGTTGATCGCATATAAAACTTGATGAAAAGCATTCCGATCGGCTTGCTCTTTCATCTGATCATCACCAAACGGTTCTGGGAGGTTGAAAAGTACAATTTTCTTCTTCACATCTGCATCGGGATCATTGGAATGAATTGGTTGTTGAGAAGGGTTGAATTGACGTGTTTGATCGAAAGAAGCCGACTCCGTTGCACTGACGTCATCAGCCTGAAATGTTCGTGTAAATTTAGCTACAAAACTCTGAACTTTTATATTTTACTATCAGCTTCATTTCTAGTTTGAAGTCTTTACAATCACTGTTGAAAGACACTGCACTGATTGCAGAATCAGATCGACAGGCCATCTACAGTGTAGTATAGAAAGGAAAGCAAACCTATACAGAGTGACCAGAAATAACGTTGCGGCCTAATTTAGCCTATTTTTTAAAAATCCAAAAAGATTTTGTAACAGAAACAATTTTTTATTGACAACATGATATAAAGAGAGCATAAAATCTACTTTTCTTCAAAGTTTTAAGAAAACCTTTGGCTCTGATGCAGAGCCTCAAACGCTTGATGAAGTTTTTGGCGATGGGCCGCAGCCCGGTCGGAGTGATTCGATCCCATTCCCTGGTCAACGATCGCTTAAGAGCCTTTTGTGGGGTTTTGCACAAGACCTTGCCTCCAAAATTGACCAAACACTGTAGTCCAAGGGATTGAGATCGCACGAATACGGAGGCCATTCCTGGCCGAGATGAAATCCGGAAAGTTTGTCCTACACCAGTCCTGTGTGAATTTGGCTCGACGAGAAGGGGCGGAGTCTTGTTGGAAGGGCCAAAATCCGTTACCAAAATGCTGTTAAGCCCAGGGAAGCAAAACATCCTCAAGAATCTTTTTTTGGTACACATCCTTATTGATTTTTACCCCAGAATCGATGAAAATGAGAGGAGTTTTGCCAGTTGCGCAGATTCCGGCCCATACCATGACCGATTTGGGATTTTGTCGGTGTTGAACAATCGCAGAGCTGCCTGGAGAGGACGTTGACCAAATCCGATAGTTTTGGTGGTTGTAGCTTTGCTCCACCGAGAAGAGCTTCTCGTCAGAAAACGGGATTCGCTCCCGCTTGAGAAGCTCTCGATATCTTTTGAGTCGAACTCGTTTGTTGTCGTCGTCAAGTTGTTGCCCTTGCTTGAGCTTGTAAGGGTGAAGACTGAGCTCATTTTTGGCCATAAGTCGAACCGATTCGCGAGCGATCCCCGTCTGTCAGGCGATCTTTCTCATTGAGACCTGTGGATTCCGGGCCGCGCGCTTCTGAATCACTTTGCGATTTCTGGAGGTGTTGACTGTTCTTTTTCTGCCTCTTCCTGGACGATCTTCATCGTTGCCAAGCTCCTTGTATAGCTTAATCGCTTTTGAGACGAGCTGATGACAAACACGTAGCAATCGCGCGATCGCACTCACGCATTGACCTTGACCATGAAGCTCCAGAATGGCAGATCCTTTGCTTGACATCCTATAAAAAAAGGAATAGACTTGAAAGAAAGTAAAATAACAAAGAAACTAATAAAAACAATCACAGAGAATAGGATAAAAATAAATTTGAAACTTTGAGGATTTTAGGCTGCCGAAAATCCCGCAACGCTATTTCGGGTCTATCCCAAAACAGCGCCGTACCCAAAACAGCACCGCCCAAAACAGCGCCAATGCAAAAACGCCCAAAACAGCGACCAGCAAAAAAATTATTTTTAAAATTTTTGCTTTTGCTTTTTCTTTGCTGTTTTTAACTTTTTCTGTCCACTTTTTGTGTTTCTAGAATAAAAAAAAGGCGGAGAATCCGATTTTTTAAAGCTTTACGCATAGAAACCTGCGATAGCGTTTATTAAAGTGATTTTAACCAAAAAAACAAATTTTTTTCCTTTTACGGCCTGTTTTTTAACGTTTTCACTAACTTTTTATTTTTGTAGGTAACAAAGCAATCTGAAACGGAACGAGGCGTTGCTGCATACTCATCATCGTCGTCTCATCATCACGGACCGCCGTGAAATTTTGAGGTATATTTTATCAGCATTATGGATGTGTGACTTAATATTTGGTTCGCCTAGCCATTTAGCATTTTCATTTTGCAGGTAATAACAATAACAAACAGTTCACCCGACGTAACACGCCTACTCAATGTTTCCGGTTTGCAAAAAATGGCGAGGCGAGTAATTCCTGTCGCAAAAATGTGGCCAAGTCCGGTCGATGATGGAAAATTTCGTACGCTTTTTAAATGATTTATATAGAATTTAAAATAAAGGTACAAGCTTTCTACGTTTCGACACTTGCGATGCGTACACATCTTGCAATGAAAAGGCAATGAAAGTCTTCTGGACGGATTGGGGAAAACAACAATTATATTGCATATTGCAGGTTAGCTATATATTTGTAAAATTTTTTTTATTGTACTTGAGGATGCCATTTGGTCCTGCGACGGGATATTTGCTTCCGCGCCTGCAGGATTTAAACAAGTCTTCATTATTGGCATCGAGGTTGGTTTATTTTAATAAAAGTCCAAATTTAAGAAATTTTAGAAAAGAAATTGAACATATGTTTGTTCCCTGCGTGTATGCCTTTTTGAATCGAAAGGATGCTAACACCTACAAGGAAGTCTTTGGCTACCTTCAAGCAGCTGGCATACCACCTCCGCACAAATTAAAAACGGGTTGGATTTAAATATATCTTAGTTTTATAATTTTTTTCTGATATGGAGTTGGCGTTGTACTGTAGTTTCAATCTTGCCTATCCCCACTCTGCAACGAAAGTGCACTATTGTACTTTTCATTTTTTCAAGAGCGTTTATGGAGCTATTTTTGATGTTTTTTATGCATCGTTTAATTGTTGGTCATGTTATTTTTAAATAAATTATCAAAATTAAAAGCTGCTAATAAAAAAAATGAATTGTACATTGTAAAAAAAAACTCTGTTTTGCATCGACCCTGTTTTAGGCGTTTTTTTCATTGGCGCTGTTTTGGGTACGGCGCTATTTTGGGTACGGCGCTATTTTGGGTGGCGCTGTTTTGGTCGGCGCTGTTTTGGCGGCGCTGTTTTGGCGGCGCTGTTTTGGCGGCGCTGTTTTGGGATAGACCCCTTATTTCTGGTCACCCTGTACTCCCAGTTTCATTCAAAGCTTAATTTTGACTCAGTCAATGACACATAAATTGAGCTTTAAATAGAATCAATACAAAAAACCTACCGTAATCTAACGGTAAGTTTCCATTCAAAGTTAAATTTCTGTGTCATTGACTGAGCCAAAATTATGCTTTGAATAATTATCGTTAGACTACGGTAGGTTTCAATGGTGTCGTTTAGAAAACGAACTAGTATCTATTGTTTAACTTTCTGCTTTTTAACTTGCCTGTCCATCAATTGTTTCAGGGTCACTTTCCTTGTCCAAGGCATTCAAAAATGCAGTCGCTGAGGCGAACATCGGATCGCTTGCCATTCTTAAAGTTAAATTAAAAAAGCTAATAAGCTTTCAGAAAAACAAACATATTCAACTGTTTCAAACAGCTATTGAATAGAAAAAAAAAACATAAGAAATTTATTCAAACAATCACAAGTTTCACTTTCTATACTGAAGAATGAGGTTTGTTTTTGTGACCACTTCAACAACGTCGAGATCCGGGAAATCAAATAATTTCTTATAAATGGACGATTCTCTCAAGCCGGTGCCAACAATTAGATTATCTTTTAGTTCTAAAATTCTCAGGGAATAGTTCGCAAAAGTGATCTTCTCCTCTTCATTTGGTTTCTCACTTGCCAGGAATTTCTGCTGTTGGTGAATTCCAAGCAACTTCTTCAGCTTATCAATCTCATATCGATCACTTCCCGTTTTCAGTGTTTGCTCCAATTGTTCAATCGAGAATTCGGCATATTCCTCGAAAGCAGAATTCACTGAAACGATTAGGTTCTCCTGAAGAAACGCAAAAAACGGCTTGGCCAGTTGTTGAGCTTTTCGATACCTTTCCCTGAGAACTTTAAGTTTTTGTTGGCTTAGAGTGATGTACAAGGATTTACTTAAAATTTGTTGAGTAACTTGATCATTTTCTTCCTTTTTGTCAGCTTTTACCTCACCAACTCTCTTTCTTTGTGAGTACAAAATGTGCATATGAGATTGCCACGAGCATCCACAAACACTGCAATTCCCTACTTGGGCAAAAATTGGGCATTGACGCAAATTCATGGCTCCAATTTGATTCAAAGGCACATTTTGCACTGAACAGCTTTGAAAGCAAACCCGTTTGTAAAAAGTTTTCAAAGCATTCGTCGTCGGATCTCGAATCATTTCCACGCAATTCGGTCCATAACACACTGTATTTGGTTGGGAAATTGGTGTCTCTTCCAAGTATGTCCCTTGAAAAACTTCTTTCTTCGTATCAGCCAATTTCTGCTCCAGAATCTTATGCTGATTAATTTGTTGATCCAAAGCTTTTTGCTCTTGTCTGATCCTTTCATCAAAATCAGCCAAAATGGTGCACAGCTCATGGGTCACTGCACGAACAATGCTCACCACTTTCGTCTCATTCGCCAAGTGCGGATCTAAATCGGTGACAGAATCAAATAATCTATAGGTTTCCTTTACAGTATGATTCCAGGATTTTAAAAAGTTGTTGACGCAGGCTTTCTCAAATTGAACTCCTTTGTGGTGAGCGTAGAGCATTCTCACCGGTTCATTATCCAGACAAAAAGTGTTGGCACTGGTAAGTGGGATCTCGTTTTGGTTCTCATTCTTCACGTCTTCAAAAAGCTTTCTCAGGACTGTCATCGTGTCTCCTGGTTTGTAGAGAGTGTTGCAAGAGTTCGTGAAAACAACGGAAACGTTTGGAATTGCGTTTCGGTGCAGATTTGCTACCAGTTCAACGATGCAGTATCGAAGTGACAGCGTGAGTCGACTCACATTCGGTTTCAGTAGAAGGCAAATCCCATGAATTTTATCCCATTTCGACACACATTTCATGATCATTCTCATATTTTCCATGTCACATTCCAAGCCTCGTGTGTCACCGATGCCCGGAGTATCGATGAGATTGAAAGCCACAGTGTCGGTGACAAACCGATAGACTTTTGGTGCCTGTGTGCAGGATTGTCCCGTACTCGCGTTGGCCTCGTTTTTCTCACTTTCCGATGTTTGCGCTTTCATCGAAACGGTTGTTTTCTCGAACTTCTCCCCAGTGTACACGTTGAACTCCATTGGGATCACGCAAATCGGTTTCTTTCCATTTAAAGAATCATCAAATGAATCGAATTTTATGTAATTCGCTATACCATTGATCCAAGTTGATTTTCCGACTCCCGTCTCACCGATAATCACAATGTTTCGCTCTTTTTGAACAGTTGGCGGCTCGGCGGTGTCGAAGTTGCGGAAAGGATTCGATGGGACTTCCGGTTTGGTGGACTTCGTCACTGTCTCAACAGTCTGAAATATCTGAGTTAGTTTTTTCTGATAGATTAATGTTCTCGTTTTACAGTTGAACCTAGGTAGCCTCATAAAAGTGGACCTCAACAACGATTTTCTTTGTTCATTTTTTATAAAGTTATTATTTGTTTCCAATTTAATATCTATTCTCTATAGATAAATGGTTCAGAAATGTATTTGAGCTGTATTGGAATGACATGTTATTCTACTTTTCAACCCCTCAAAATCGACCGATCCAAAAAATAGGGAAGAAGGGACCACATGAACCAAAAATATAAAACAAAAGCAAAAAAAACTATTTTAAACGATGGCCATTTGTACAAAACATACAAAAAACACGTTTAAAAGTGAAATTACTTTATTACCCCCTTGAATCTCCAAAAAAAAAATCCATGTGGAGGACCGTTATAGATTATTTTTATACTTTTTTCAAAGTACGGTTTTAAATTTTACTGCCGATAAAATTTTAGTAGGTTTTAGGTTTAGTTTAGGTTTTTTAGTGGGTTTCTTTACCTCATCTTTCAGTTTCGATCCATATAACTCCCACAAAGGGGTCTAAAGTCAAGATTCCGAGGAGTGTCATTCTAATACAGCATTTACGGTATCCATTCTTTACCTCATCTTTCAGCTTCGATTTCTTTCTTTTAGTCGACGGATTTGATGGAGCTGTATATTGGGACACGGAGAGCTGTTGAGCGAAAGCGTTGACCAGGAATGGCATTGTCTAAATAAATTAAAAGTTTTGATAATACTGAAGGTAGTCACAAGTCAAATGGTTACCAGTAATTTTAGGTAAAGCTCACAGTAAAATGTTGAATTTATGAAACTGGGAACTATTGTTAAGTCCCAGTCTCTGTCCTTAATCTTTACAGTATTCGCAAAATTGACTTCTTTCCAACTCACCTTTGAAAAGTGTTTAGTTTCTTGACGACTTATTTTAATTAGTCAAGTAATCAAACTAGCTATAAATCAAACTGAGAAACGAAACCATAACATGTAAAGTATAAGTTTTGAGCTTAGCTCACCTGTTTTCCTTGATCATTCTCAACTCGCGTCTCTTTTTGCTTTTGTTGGAAAGGTTTTTTGATTGAAATCGATTTCCAGTCTTCTGAATTCTTCGGTTTCCCCGAATTTCTCAAGATCTTCATCTGATCATCTTTAGTGGCTAGTTGAACAATAAGTTTTCGAGGTTTCTGTTGGGAGAAGTCGAATTTCCCGTGTCGATGGACTGTTTCAATGTTGATTTGATCGACGATTGATCGTAGAATTTCGGTGGCCAATTGTAAGTCTTTGGCTTTTCGTGCAGCAAAACCTCCAGATGGTTCGGGCAAGTTGAAAATCACGATTTGATTCTTTTCCTCCTTTGAGCTCCCGCTGGTGTCAGAAGTGGTTGGCAAACCAAGTTGAGCGTTGTTGTTCTGAAAAAAGAAAAACGGCTTTGAAATTTGAAATATCCTTGAGAATAGGAACAGATTCAATTACCCAATTTGGGGTTCTTTGAATTCTTTGAGTTCATAAAATGCAGGGAAAGCAGCAGAGTTATAGAGAGGCTTTTTTTTGTCCATACCAAAGAAGCGTTGCAAATTTTTATGGGCTAGATGGCCGGCCGGTTAGGAAAGATTGTTATCAATTTAGAAACTTTTATTGTTCTTTTTTCCAAAGCAATTTTGTCGCGTAAGCTTAATTCTTATTTCTTTTGGAAACCTATAACGTTGTCCAATTGGTCTTCTGATTAAATGGTTACCGTTCGGGTAGTATAAATTAATTCTAGTTTTCTCATTTCTTTTTCTAATTCTCATCGGTGAAAATGGCTCGGGCCCAGTCATCGGAAGTCCAACACTCGTAGTTCTTTGCAAAACCATATCTCAGCCTCCGAGTTTTTGCAATGGTCAAAGGTCGTTTTGCTGGTTTTCTTGCATGCAATCCTGTTCGAATCAGCGACGGTTGATGCTCTATCGAGAAATATTTTTGTTAGACATGGCCTTCAACTTCATGATTCCAAGGCTCGAAGTCAGATTCGGGTCGATTCTATGGTCAATGATAAGTGCTCGATCTTCAGTTTTTGTTGTAATCGGTGGACGTATTAATCGCAGCCGGGTGACCATAAAAATTTTTGCGCTTCTTCTAAGGTTTCTTTTTGGTTCCAGGCTTCTTCTAAATTTTTCAAATTCTTCTAGTAAAGTTAAATATATTCAAATTTCGTCCATTTTTCAAGCCAAGCTTTTCCTCATTGCCTTTTGATGGTTTTTGAACGGTGACTCATTTGCTCTTTTCCCCTGCCTTCCGTTATCTCCTTTTTGCCACAAAACAAAGAATTCGTCGCGTAAGCACACATTTACTTTTCCATCTCTTTTCCTTTGTTGAAAAAGATAAATCGTGCAATTTTTTTTTGTTACAGGGAATTTACAAAAGATAAGAGTTGCCGTATGCAAGAGAATTTGGAGTAGAACGCAATTTGTTGTTGAATCATTTTGACAGCATTTCTTGGCTCAAGAAAGATTGTTCAATTTAGAAACTTTTATTGTTCTATTTTCCAAAGCAATTTTGTCGCGTAAGCTTAATTCTTAACTTACTCGAAATTAACTTAAGCTATCAGCTAATTTCTTTTGGAAACCTGGATTTTCTTTTTTTCTGCAGATTTCGGCGAAAAATGTGTGCTTACGCGATGATATTTTTCTGCGTCTCCATGATAGAGAAAAACCCTTGAGAATAGGAACAGATTCAATTACTCAATTTGGGGTTCTTTGAATTCTTGGGTTCATAAAATGCAAGGAAAGCAGCACAGGTATAGAGAGGCTTTTTTTGTACATAGCAAAGAAGCGTTGCAAATTTTTTTGGGCCAGATGGCCGGCCGGTTAGGAGTCTTGTCTCTTAAGCGAAAGGTCGAGGGTTCAATCACGTTGGCAAGATAAAGATGTTTCTTTTTCCCACCAAGTGGGTTTTTTCTTTCACAATATTTGGGTAATAAGGGTCATAGTGCTTTAAAATTGTGTGGTTAGACCTTTATGTCTTATTATGTATCCTTTGTTTGTATCACATTATTGTTTTTCAATAAATGTACTTTTTTTAAAAAATACCGTTAGTAACCTCGTTAGTAAATAACTCAAGGGAAATAGAAAAATCTATTTACTATCGAGGTTTTGACTCAATCTGTCTCTAAAATGCTCTAAACACCTTGAAAAATCTTTAGTATAACTTTTGGTTGGCAACTAAACAACACAATTCTTAATTACAACAACTTTATTCAAAAACAACCAATGAAGTGACTTAAATAAATTGAGCTAAATTATTTTGTGAAAAAAATAATTTATTTTTGCTTGTTTGGCCTGTTGAGTCGATCGCTTCTAGAAGAAATCTTCAATTTTCTTTTCAATTTTCTCGAGTTTGCAAGTTGATAATAAAAATGAAATGCACAGCAGAAAGCGGAAACGGTCAAGAAACGTAAATTCTTTTAGGAGAAATAGCTCAACTTTTGTGGTGGAATTTCAAGCTATTCAGTGCCGGTGACTATTTAACTTTAAATATAAATGTTCAAATTTAAATACAGGTGTGTAATACACAATTTGCATTTGAATTGAGTACACAAAACTTTATTTTTTACTATCGAGATTAAATTCAATGTTTTTTTTGTTAAAGGGATACTAGAAAAGTACTAAAGAGTTTACTAAAGAGCTTTCAGTTCTTTTCCGTTATACATCCGCCAAATTTGCATCCGTTTATGATTTGCAAATTTGCATCCTTCTGGTCGACCGCTCGGCCAAAACCCTATTGAAAGCAATAATTGAACCCAGCGAGCCGGGAACCCAAATTTACTCCGATTTTTGGAGAGGATACAACACTCAACAGATGGAGGAAGCCGGTTTTACCCACGCTCAAGTCAACCACAAGTACAACTTCCTGAATCCGAATGACCCTGCCATTCACACGCAGACGATCGAGCGTCTATAGGGATCTGCCAAATGGAGAAACAAGAAGCATCGGGGCACGGCACGTCATTTCCTATTGAGCTACCTCGCTGGATTCATGGCTCGACAAGAAGTAGGAAAGGACGATTTCTACGAATGGGTGTTGCAACAAATTGCTACGGCATGAATTCCTCATTCATCTTATTTTAATGTTTATTTTTTGTTTATTTATTTTTAATTTTACTTAAATTGATCGATTTTTGATTATTAAATGGTCAGGGGTTATTTTTGGAGTTGTATAATATAACGGAAAAGTACCGAGTTTTCTACTAACGAGGTTTCACTCTATGTATTTTATTAAGAAGTTTGCCGGGAGTTTTCAAAATCTATTTACTAAAGAGTTTTCTAGTAACAAGGTTGGGCTGTATATAAAACATATCAGCCACAAAGACTTCTCAAATCCATTTATTTATTCATTTTTGATTTGCATTATTTTCAAAGATCCATAAAAGTTCAAAAGTTATCAAGAAAGGATCAAAGAATTTTATGGTTTTCTAGGAATTCTTTCTTCATTTGCCTCCGTCAAAGCGACCAAATAAAATTATCCCATTCATTTTCTCGATTACCCAATTTTTCATTTCAAACAACTTTTTCGATTGAGCTAAGGTAACTGCTTTTATCGACTATTTTCTATGTTTTCGATAACGAAAACCGAATTTTGGAGAAATTATCACGATCTCTTGGTCTTTGCCATTTTATCAACTGGTTTAATCGGTTTATTAGATAACTTTTCTTTTTACTATTGAAATTTTAGTCACATATGCGGCGCTGGGAATTGTGTATTGGATAATCGTGGATTTTCAACGGAAAAATTACGAGGATTTAGATGATGAGTCGACGAAACTTGTTAAGGGTTTTATATGGAAAATGACATCGATTGTAAGTTTGGGCATTTTGCTATCAGCATTCAAATTATCTAATTATAAGTCTAATTTTAAATCGAGTTAGACTTGAACTTTAATCGTTTACAGGTTTTGGGTTTAAGCCTTATCACAACTCCACTAGCGATTTATTATGCAGCCACAAATGATCAATTGTCGTTTCCGATTCGGTGAACTTATTTCTTCAATAATCCGTTAAAGAAATTACATTTGTACATTTGTACATAAATTTCTTACGTTATTGCTTTCGAAAAAGTTTAAAAGTTTAGAATTTATCGCCTCTGTGATCTATGATTTCAGTTTGAAGATTGTGAACAAAAGCACTTTCCCAGAACCGAAAGAAATGTTCAGACTGCTGGCGAGTGCGGAAAATGCGAACAAATTTCTCTACGCAATTTTCCAAGGACTTTGGTGGATTTGCAATGACAATGATCCCCCATTCACACCAAAAACAGACAGCCTTCAGAAACAGTCTCCAGCTAGATGTTCATACGAAGTAAACGCAACGTTTGCCTTTTTTCAAACGATCACTGACGAATACAATCTAACGGATATGGCTCAATATTGTCAATTCTTGATATCAATAAGGTGTCTTACCAAAAATCTTACCAAAAAGATTTACTTGCTTTCAGTCGTTTCTTTGCTCTCGCCTTTGATGGTAGCTATTTCAAATACACGATGAGGTGGCCATTTGCGCAACTTATCTTCCCGTACTTTTTGAGAATATTATTACAACTATTCACTAGTTTATTTTATAATTTTGAAGAAGAAGAGGGCGGTAGCTTCTACAATTGGATAAACGATTTTCTCACATCGCTTCCTTATCTGATGGCGTGTGGCCTAGATTTTGTGACGGGAAGGAGGATGAGACAGGTGTTGAAGATGTGTTAACTGTGTTAAATTGAGAAAAAAATTGAAGATGAGAGGATGAAGATGTGTTAACTGTTACAGTACACTTCAAAGACTCTAGGGACTGTAAGCTAGGTCAGGCCTTTTAGCAGACAAGAACTGCATAAAGCCTGACAAGGTGAGAACTGGCCAAGAACTGGTTTGATTAGGATAGATATGATTGCTTGCAGACAAGAATCACGGTCAATAAGTGTCTGGCTTCTGATCTAACTTTGACGGCTATCGAACATTTGATAATGCTGCCCCTTTTGCCATTGGCAATCTAACTTTGAGCTCAAATTCCTTAGTGCTTGGTTGTCCAATTTAAATATTCTTGGTGTCATTGGATGCGCCAAGTCTTTCTCTATCAATTGGTACAAAAACTATTTCAATTGGACAGCCTAACACCAAGAAATTTGAGCTCAAAGTTGGATTGCCAATGGAAAAGGGGTGGGGGATGAAATGTCCCACAACTCTTGCCTAGTCTGGCTCAGAAAAATGTCTTGGCAATCTCATTGGTTTGGGGTATTTGTCTAAACCAGTAAGTTGCGCTGGCTTACAATCAGTTTAATCTTATACCTGAGAATCTAAAAATAAGACTTCATTTTAGTGGAAGGGTCGTGAAAAGCCGTTACGGACGGAGATGTTGTTAACAATGCAGGTAAAAATTAAGAAATTACGAGAATATACCTTTTCTGAAAGAGCATTTAGATGATCACAACATCTTGCCTTATCCTTATCAACTATTACCTTGCATATGTCATCTCAATCTTCATCGTCATCTATGTCGGATGGAATTTACAAGACGTTTTTGACGAGCTAATCAATTTCAATCAGTGCTTTCTCTTTCATCTTATAGCCAGGTCAGTTTTCTTAGCTTTTTGAAATCTTTACTCATTTTTAGCATCATCAGTGTTTTATTTCTTCGAAAACCTCGGGAAAACCTTTCAACGAACACTCGAAAGATCAGCGTCGGTACCACTCAATGAGACTTTTTGTGGAATCTGATGAAATTCCGATTTTGAAGAATTTAGCTTTTGCAGTTGTACAAATTCAAATCCAAGTTCCTTATTTTAAAAACGCAAAAGTCCTTTCCTTGCCCAAAAGAAACATCATTGTGCTAATAAACAAAGCATTTAAAATCTTTACTTGAAAAAGATTTATATCTATGTTGATAAGAAATATAAAGACATCAAATCCCTAGCTTGACAAAATTCTCAAGTTCTTCAGATATCTTTTGAGTAACTTGTGGTCGTTGTGGGTCCAACAGAAGCTTTAGTTTTCGTTGTATAAGCTGACGATGCGGATTGTTCGCTTCTTAAAATAACATTAATGAAAAGCTATTGGGGGTAATTTCTTGCCTTTGTTTTCGCGAAATGCTAAGTCCAAGTTTTCGGAGAATACCCACAGTCGCGTGTCGATAGTCGGCTTAAATTTCACGTTAAAACAAGCAAAAAAAAGTCTACAACTCACAGATGAAATAGATTAAAACAAGTGGATCGAAAATTGGCGGAATCCATAGAAAATGATCATAGATGAGCCCGAAACGACCGACTCCAAGGCCGACAATTGGACCAAGAGTTAGCGCCATGAATGGGAAATAGATTGTGAGCAATGGGACGCCACTCTGAAATTCATAAATTCAATTTATTCCCTAAACCTAAAGATATTCAAAGAGTTTACTTTAAAGAAAATGATTCTAATGACTATTTTGAATCATTAGCCCAATTAGACATGAGAAAATTCCAATCCGAACCTAATTCCACCTTCGTTTTCTCGATCGTTTCTTGTCAGATTGCTCTGAAATTTTGTCTACAGGCAGAGAATACCAATTTCTATTTGTAAACAAAATTTTAGAACAATCGGTCAAGAAAACGAAGGTGAAATTAGGTTCGGATTGAAACCTCCCCATGTCTAAGCCCAACTAGGTTCGTTACTTTGTCGTTATAAATTAGCTATTAAGCTCTAAAAGCTCTAAAAAAAGCTCTAAACAAGCTAAAGAAATTTGCAATCTTAAAGTTTGTCCAAAATCTACCATCAATAAGAGATTTGCCTACCAAAATGATAAGCGAAACAAAAAGCTGTCTTTGTAATCGTTTCGTTTTCTCACTCGCCACCACGTTTGCCATCCCATAGTAGGTTCGGTACCCGCAAAAACACATCTAAAGTAGCTATTTGATTGAAATCCTGTAAAAATACAGGTTTCCTTTAACAATTATATTCTTAAATTTGTTTACCAGACATAAAGTTCTTGAAAAATCAAAGAATTTTTCGTGTTTTTCATTACAAAAGCTTTTCTCCTAGAGTCTCACGTGCTCAAATCAGGGTGAGATTCTTTGAGTTAGCAAGAGTACGGGGTTTTGAACTTAAAAGAATGGTGAAAAAAGAATGAAAAGTCATTGGAACGGCACGGGGGTTAGTGGGTTCCGGGTCAGCTAACGTGTGAAAGCACAACTCATGCAAACTTTTGAGTGTTTTGTGTGTGTTTTCGAATTCATCATCACTTTAGAACCATTTTCTTTTCTGTCGGCTGATGGATAGTATGGCGGTAAGACGGGATTTGATGCAAACTTTTGAATTCGAAAATCATACAATACAGAATAGTTTCATTTTTCAACTCTCTTAACAGATCTCTTTTATTTTCACACCAGTGAAGCTTTAAATATTTAAAGATCTAAGAAAATGAAGTAATATAGCTGGATCCCGTTACTAGAAACTCTATAATAAATCCCCGGAAATGAAAATCCCGTAATCCGTCCGGGGTTTGGTTTACTTGCAAGCTGTATTCACAATTTAAACAATTTTTTTATAAACTTTAGCTGCAACTCATGAGCCAAATCAAGCGGTTCTCTCACGCAAGGTACAGAAATTTTTAAGTGTTCAAGAACATCATGCCACAAATTTTTTCTAAGAAACTAGGCTTTTCTCAGACGATTTTTATCTACTTTGTGCGTGAGAATTGAGTAAAATACGAGCTTTTGTATTTCAAAGAGTGATAAACAAACCATTATTAATGTTGAACTGGTGGCCACAGCAACGAGCAACATTCCCGACCAATCTTTGTACTGTGGCTCAAGTTGGGTGCCGTAGAGGATCTGGATTTACTGGGTTCACTTTGTTTGATGGTTTAGATTTTTAAAAGGCAGTCCATAGGTTTACCAGACTGATTTCTAGACATGGGCACTATAAACTACAAAAATAACGAACCGTCACACTACAAACGCTTGTAACTTGCTTCAAATCTACCGGATTAACACGATCTATAGCTCAAAAAATAGAAAATCTCAAGAGCTTTTGAATGGACTAAAGCACACGGAAAAACATCAATGCTAAAAAAAGTTACAGTGGTTTGTAGTATGACTCGATAGCTTCGACTACGCGCGAGTACGGTCCGTTTCGAGTGAGGCTACAAACCACTGTAACTTTCTTTAGCATTGCTGTTTTTCTGTGTGCTTTAGTCCATTCAAAAGCTCTTGAGATTTTCTATTTTTTGATCTATAGATCATGTTAATCCGGCAAAAGAAAGTTAGAAGCGTTTGTAGTTTACGTTTGTAGTTTATAGTGCCCATGTCTAATTGACGTTATCCGAACGTCTTTTGTGACATCAAGATCTCCGAATCTGATTGTCTTATATGAATTTATCTACAAATTTAATAGATAACTTATGAAATTATAATAAATCTAACAAAATTTGGAAATAATTGTTAACTTTTTACGTGAATTATTCCACTTGATGAAACGATTACGGTACTTTTCGGCAAACTAATAAATTTACCAATACTTTTAAAACATTCAATCAGTTTTTTAAAAACAATTATCTTTTCCGCTACTTTATGTGATTTTTGGTTTACCCAGAAAGTGCAGTAGACCGTTTAAAAATGGATTAACACGTCAAAGTTTTTTTCAAATAAAATCTCCAAGAACTAAACTATGCAAATTTTAGTTGCTTACAAAGATTGTAAGCTTTTTCTAAGTCTTTTTTGTTCCTTAAAATGATCAACTCACCCAATAATGCGGTCCAACATAACCGCGGTTTGTCATGTTTAGATTGTAAGCTCGCAAAACATCCGGAAACAGTAACCGTTCTTTTTCGATTGACATCCCCAAGAAACCGACACAACCAATCATCCAAGCAGTTAAACCTGAATTCCTTTATTTGAAATAAAAAGCAAATGCTTACAAAATAGCATGTAGCCAAACCAAATTGATTGATAGTAGCCGGTTAAGAGGTAGCCATGACGATAGCTGAAAAGAAATGTGTCGTTTAAAATGCCAATCTATACTTTGCCAATCTTCTTGCCAATCTCTACAAGATTGTTCTTTCCCTAGTCAATTAAGGTAATATTAAATGCTTGATCCATTTGGCCCGTTAGATCTTTTGGCTTTGATACTAGAGCGACCTGGTACTAATCCGGTATCAAATACAGAAGATATAGGCGATCTGATAGCCTTTTTTAAAAGACTTTCCTAATTTAACTTTATCTGCGGAAAGTCAATGATTTTGACACTGAGAGAACAATATTACCAGACTATCACTAACATATTCATAATCCATGAGAATCTACAGGGTGTTCAGTATTTACGGCGACTTCTTTTTGGTAGCTTAGCTCCCAAGCGCCAATTTCAACCCTAATTTGTTAGTATTATATAAAATATTGAAGTTCTTGACTACATTTTTCTATTAAAAGTTTCTTGATTGGAGATATACAACTCATTTTACAAGCACTTGAATGAGTATCGCCAAAAATGGTAGCGTACCAGGATGCGATCAACTAGTACTCATTCAAGTGCTTGTAAAATGAGTTGTATATCTCCAATCAAGAAACTTTTAGTAGATAAATGTAGCCAAGATTAAGGGCTTTAATATTTTATATAGCATTAACAAACTAGGGTTGAAATTGGCGCTTGGGAGCTAAGCTACCAAAAAGAAGTCGCCGTGTAGTTTAAGTACTGGAGTGATTTAGTGCTAGAACCAGTGCTTTGATAGCCGGATTTATTAGAGGTATTTTTATAGACAACTAAGGTATAACATAGCAAAACTCACTGGCAAATTTGAATGTAACGATAGACGAAATGAACGGCCAACACAGCGAGACTCATTCCAAAACAAGAGGAAACGAAAGAACCCCAAACCATTTGAGCTGAAAATTGCTAGTAAATCTACTAGTAAATCCACTAGTAAACAAAATTTCAGACTCAATTTACCATATGTCGAGAAAAATCTCATCGCATATCCGCCGGGAATCAAAGTGAAATAGTAATCGCCAGCGTAGAGAATCTGAAAATTTTCTTATTGAGTCAAATTGATTTTGCTAACCGGCACAGTAACACTTTGCGTTGTTGAATAGAAAATGTTATACAAAGTGAGAAATTTTAGAATTCTTTTATAGATCCCAAAATCGTGTTTCGTTTTGCACGTGATGAAATAGAAAAGCAAAGCGTTGAGGAAAACGGTGACAAAAGTCAGAAACCAGGCGGCCGGCTCGTGAGCTCTGGAAATGATGTTATTTTTAAACTTAAATAATTCTTAATGTATTTTTTTATCTTTTCTAGGCCAAATACTTTTCCCCGACACACTGTAATGAAAAAAAGAAGCAAAATTTTTACAGTATTTTTCAAGTAGCTTTGTCAAGTAGCTCTGCTTTGTCTAGAGGCTACCGTAGCCCAGCTACTAGATGTGACACTGTGGCTGTGAATACCTTAATCTTAAAGATTACTGTAATAACGTCTATGGAAAAGCATCGAGATATAAACTAGGTTACGGTAACTGAATCATGCTTTAGAGCCATAGGCCAAATTGGACATGGGAAAATTCCAAACCAAACCGAATTCCACCTTTGTTTTCTCGACCGTTTCCTGGCCCATTACTCTGAAATCAAGCAGAAAATTTCGATTTCTATCTATAGACAAAATTTCAAAGCAATAGGCCAAGAAAACGAAGGTGGAATTAGGTTTGGCTTGGAATTTTCCCATGTCTACCCCAAACCCATTCAGAAAAGTTCAAAAACTAAAGATTTGTTCATTGATGAGAATAACTTATCGTATTTCCTCCAATAAGCATCCCCCTGCTCCTCGACCAACTTTAGACGCCTCGTTCCCAGTCTCATTTTGAGACATTTTTATGTTTAATATACCAAAAAATAGAAGACATTAAGGGCTATCTTTTAGTATATTAAACATACAAATATCTCAAAATGGGGCTAAGAACAAAGCGTCCAAAGTTGGTCGACGGGGGAGGCGCTTATTAGAGAAAATACGATATGTAAACAAAAATTCATTCAAATATTGCAAATTCCTGTGATCTCCGAATATTTCAATTATGCTTGAGGAACTTTTCCACTAGAGTACATTCAATGGAATCTCTTGAGAGTCATTTCCTTTTTGGGAGGTTCAAAAACGAAGCCAAAGAGGATTTTAAGTGAAAAAGTTGCTAAGCGTTACCTGAGTATCAAATAATAAATCGACATTTCTACTTAAAAGACAGCCTTCAATAGATGAATACTAAAATATGGTAGATCAGGAAAAAGAACAATTTTTGTTCTAATGCAAAATATTGTCATCTACCACTGAAGCTTGAGAACAAAAAGTGTTATTTGCATTTTAAATGAGGGGTTTTGCTTATATTTTCTCGAAATCAAAACTTTAACCTATAATTTGCGCTGCGTTTCTGTCTACTGGGTGACCGCAAATTAAAGCGACCACTTCTGAGGGTTTTAGTTAGTTTAATCAAATTCCACGACAAAAAAATCGAATTTCTATGAGGTGTTTAATCTTTTTTCGTCTTAAACGTGAGCATATTCATTAAATAACTTCAAAAACGACTCTCAAAAACCTTAACGTGGGTTTTTTCGCCAGGTGTATCGCGACTCTAAACTTTGTAAGATCATATAAAGATTCTAGAAGCACCAATCAGTTAAAAAATGAATTTGGCTACAGAAGACATATTCAAAAATCACCTCCAGAAATTTCATACGGATTCATTGAGTTCTGGTTGAGCTAGACTTTGATAAGTGAGTCGCTATAGTTTGCGGTCACCTTGTAATCCGAACAGGCGATCTATTTTGGACCTGTCGACAAAAAACCGAACACACTCATTCATACTTTAGAAATAAGTAAAATGGTTTCTGTGTTTCTAGGCTTAAGCCTAAATCAATCCGAGTACTTGAAACTTTGGTTTTATGTTACCTGTAATATCCAAGTCACCCTGTAAATTACAGAAGTGAAAAACTGATCCTTTTGCTTTTGCCGCAAGTTCAGCATCCATACAAGTATTAGTTTAAAAGCCCTTGACAACCTTTTGAACTAATACTTGGTGCAAGAAATCGAACCACTCAAAGAAGTTTGAAACATTTATATTTGACTGTAATGAGGGTAGGGTTATTAAACGATTTAAAACCGATTTTACTTGGTTAAGTTAGAGCAGAGATCAAGCCAAAATCCTGATTTGGTCTAGTTCAAGTTCAAGGCTAATTTAATTCCAAGGCAAGCCAGGATTCTAACCTACCCTAATCTGTTTTATTGGCTTTCTGGCTTTCTGACTTTAGGAACAATCAAAATTAGTCCTGAAACCAGATCCAGAATCAATGTGGACCTACCAAACAAACCATTTAACTTACAATTGCAATAATCACAACTTACTTGAAAATGAAATTGATAGCAATGTCCATTTCAAATTTCGTTTCAATCCTAGATAATAGTTTCAAAATAACTTCTAAAAAGTGAAACGAGTGAAAAGATTTATCTGAAAGAAAGAATTGTATCTCTGGAAGTGAACTGGAAGAATCACACGGTAATTTGAGCACGTGAAACACAAAAAGACAAAAACACAACTAACGAACCGAGAATTTGGGAATTTCATAGCTTTCTAAGAATGCGAATTTCATGTTATGGTCTGTGCATAGTTCACGGTAATTTAAAGGATTGTCTTTTACTCAAAATTTGAACAAAGATCGGGAAAATGTGTAGGAACTGATAAATTCAAGAACTCTTTGTGGGATTTTCATCTACATTTTCAAAAAACCTATTGGAGAGTGAAAATTGAACGATTTTGTCTAAGAGCCAATGCTTTTTGGTTTTTAAAATCTAAAAGAATTTGAAATTGACTTTATCTGTCTAATAGTTTCAAAAGTTTAATCAATTTCTGGTCTTGGTAAAAGTTAGAATGGAACCTTGGGGACTACTCATAATTGGGCTTTCGGGATCGCTAGAGCTTTTATCTAGTTATTAGGGGTTTGCAAAAGAAACTGCGTATTATACGCAACGTTCAAACACCTCGAAAATTAATAATAAAAGACTTTATTCTAAAAGGTACTCGCCAAAATTATCAACTATATTTTTCCATTTTTTACGTAGACTTCGGATGCCTGATTCGAAAGATTCCGGAGCTTGTGACGCGAAATAGTCTTGCACCCAAATTTCGACTTCTTGGTAATTGTTCAACTGTTGATTTGCAAGGGGGTGTTGCATAGATCGGAACAAGTGGTAATCTGAGGGAGCGATATCAGGGGAATATGGCGGATGAGGCAGAAGATTCCAGCCTAATTCTTCTATCGTGTTTTGAGCCAAATTCGACGTATGTACCCGGGCGTTGTCAGCAAGCAAATTGATTGTCTTTGGATTAACGGCTCTTTCTCTTAGAATTTCATCAACTTTCTTTAACTGCTCGGTGTAGCTTTGAGAAGTTATAGTTTTTGAGGATTTTTGTAATTCAAAGTAGACGATTCCTTTCATATTCCAAAAGACCGACAGCATAACTTTCTTGCCGTGAAGATCTGGACGTGGTGTCGGAACTGGAGTTTCTCCTTTGCTCAGCCATTGTCTTTTGCGGGTTGTATTATTGAAATATATCCACTTTTCGTCTATTGTCAAGATGTTTTCAAAAAAAGCGCTGCCCGTGGCCTTTCTCAATAAAATCCGAGACATTAAAACACGGTTCGATTTGTTTTCTGGGGATAATTCGTGCGGGACCCATTGGCCACAACGATTTTTTTTTTCCAATAAGCAAAAGGTGTCGGGAAACTGTGCTCTTATCGCATTTAAAGCATTCGGCTAATTCGGACAAAGTTTGAGTTGGATTCGACTCGACAACCTCGAGCAACTCCGCATTATCGAGGACAACAGGACGATGTCCATGGGGCTCGTCTTCCAAGCCCTCATCTCCTTCACGAAAACGCCGGAACCATTCCTGACAACTTCTTTCACTCAAAACGTTTTCTCCAAATGCTTCACAAAGATTCCGGTGCGACTCCAATGCTGATTTCTTCATTTTAAAGTCATAGAGAAGGCAAGCCCGCAAAACGAATTTTTGATCCGTCATCTTCGACAACTAAAATTATTTATAATTCAATGGTCAAACAAATGTGAAAATCAGTAAAATAAATAAGCGTTATCAACACAATAGAATAAAATTTAAACTGGGTTAGAGCACTTTCAAATAGAGAAAATATTGTTCCGGAAAGTCATGCGCAGTTTCTTTTGCAAACCCCTAATAGTTAGATTAAAAAAATTGCAATTTGCTGTGCATTGAGATAACAATAATTGCAGGGAATCAACAAAATCAACCTTTAAACTTTAAGTGATTGTTAAAATCTGTTATAGATTTGGTTACAACTGTATTTGTATAGCTGTTAGACGACAGTTATATTTGTACAATTTTTTTTCGCTAAAACACTCCGAAAGAGAAGTCCCTGAGGTGTTTTATCAAAAAGAAAACAGTGTTTTAAAATGGTGGTGAAATGGTGTTTTAGCTAAAACACCTCAACTAAAACGGTGTTTTTGGTGGTAAAATGGTGTTTTAGCGATGCACGCGTAAACACCTCTTAAAACAGTGTGGGAAAAAAGTGTTTTAAGCTAAAACAGTGTGGTGATACCGGGCCCTGGTCACTGTTGGAGGGAAAGTATTTCTCGCACATATCGTCGTGGCTCTGTTTTTCCAAAAAGTGTTCAAACTATAAAGTGTGTTTTTCTCGGAAGCTTTAAATGCATTGAGTAAAATTGAAGAGCACATGTTTTAAGAGCACATTCTTTAAAATTTTAAGAGGACGTTTGTGCAGGTCTCATATCTCGAATCCATTTGAACTTCCCTTTCAAACTTTTAACTTCAATTTTAACTTGAAACAGTTTCTTAGTCAAATTGGAGCAGCATTTATTCAATTGGTTGATAAATGGTTCAAAGTCCAAGCGCATTTTAGCTGTCGAAATGGCGATCGATTTCATCTGTTCATAAAAAAAATGTGATATTAATAATTTAATGAACGCCTTGATGAGTGTATTCCACGCAAGGATTGTATGTTGTTGCATTGCAGCATTGTATGTTGTTGTTGCATTGTAGCATTGTATGTTGTTGTTGCATTGCAGCATTGTATGTTGTTGTTATGCTTTGCGCGAAATTCGTAAGAAAATTTGAGTTAATGTACCACTAAAACAACGTCTGGAAACAACAAAAAGATGGCACTTTACACAACAATTTTAGTTTTTTTGCTCACTTTTTCAGGTGAAGAATAGTTAACAAATGAATAAAAAAAGCCTCACTTTTGCTTGCTTGAATAGCTTTAGAATGTCACATAAACATAAAGATATTCAGTCAAAAAGGTTTAGATGAAAAAGAAGCACAATAAATGCAAATTTTCAAGAGTGCACTACTATTTTTTCAACCTCCTCTCGGACCGCAATACTATTAGAGAGTGCACTACTATTAGAGAGAATACGGTATTCGGAATCAGCGAAAAATTTGCCACGAAATAGGCTAGGTCTCACTCTGAAACTGGTGGTAAATAAACAACGATCCCTAGTGAGTCAAGGGTGAATGGCTAAAGTATTCGTTATAATTTGTTTGTCTGTAAATAATTACGCTTGATTTTAAATGCAAAGTGACTTTTTAGAGAAAATGGACAATTTCAAAGTTGAGTTTGGCATCTGCATTTTCTAGGGGCCAGTTAGGGACCTGGTTGTCGACTCTTTACAACTTTTATCCATAGTCCAGTCTCAATTTCTATACTGATTGTGTCAAAGCAAAAAAAACGCATAAGTAGCCAAGTAGTTCAACTCTTTTGTGATGTTTCACGCCGAATTGTGGCCACTTTTTGCACGCCGTGCACCCGTCTCGTTTCTCGATTTAAACAGCCGCGATGTGGTGATTTTGTTTTCGCTTGCGTTTTGTAACATGAACACAGTGACCAAACTGAAAATTTTCTTACATCAACAACTCAAGAAAAAGTGGTTTTCTTTGATTTTTGACCTGGTCTAATTGGTCCAAAAATTTATAGCATTTTCAACTTTGACTTTGATTATAAAAACGACTCAAGAATCCCTGAAGAATTAGGTTTTTAACAAAATGAAATGGAAATTGCTTTCAAAACGACATTTTTAAACTTAAAATTTTCATTATTGTCTTAAAATTGACTAAAATTGACTAAAATTGACTTAAGAATGCACTTTTTCTACTCTAAAATTGAAAAGAGGAAATGAAAAATGTTTGAGGTAATAAAAGTTCAAAAAGTTTTGCCTCTAGACTTGTAAAGATAATTACAAGGTAAAGGGAGACTTACACTCTCTCGGAACTTTACAGATATTCAACTTTTCAATGTAAAAGTGAATTCTTTGAATTGAGTCTTCCGCGAAAACCGAAAACTCACCCTTGAAAAAGTTGGCCAAACGAAAACATGAGCACATTTCCGACGTAATACGCAATATCGGAAACAATCGGCTTCCACGATAGGAAACTAGCATAAAAGATTGGGCAAATCAAATAGGCAAATGTATAAGGCACATTGTTGGCGATGATCTGGAAAAGTGGAAAATTTTAAGACTAATTTTCAAAGATCAACGATTCAACGACACTCAAGCAAAAGGCCAAGTAGACTAAGCCAAGAGGATGGTCGAACAAGGACCAAATCTGGCTGATGGTGTGCCCAGGTCGCCAAATGCATTCTAGCAAACAACTTTTGCTTTCTAAAATGTGGATACAATGTGATTTTACGCTTTAGAAAACAAAAAAAACGTTTGCTAAAATGCATTTGGCGATAGCAGGTCTGACCCGTTTTTGAACAGCATTGCTTGCTCAGAAAAATTGATAGAAAGCAATTCGAAAGAGAAACTCACCTGAGCTAATAAGTACAACTCGCTGCTCAAACTGATGTTTCGCTTTGCGTTCTAAACAAAAGACTAATCTTTCACAAAGCCAAAATATAAAAAAAACTTTATAAACAGTTTGGATCTACCATTTTTCAAAATTTAGCTTACTTTATCCATTGTTTGAGATGACTCTGAATCTATCACTCACCATCATTTTATAGATTAACATAAAATCGAGTGCCATCGTTGAAGAGACCATAAAGATTCGCACAATAACTAAAAGCATTTGTTAATGATTTTAAACTACGATCAGACTAAAACATACGATATGGATTGATAAATCTCTGAGTGGTATATCCAATCACACAGGCTAGCCCGATTTGCAACCAGGGATATTTTTGCACACGATGATAGTAGATACCGTTGAAAGAAAGGGCGACAAGGCGATTCAACGATAAAACTGGAATCGATTGAATGCCTAGGCTGATTATGGGACATCTTATATACGCCCCGCCCCTTTTCCCATTAGCAAGCGAACTTTGAGCTCAAATATCTTGGTGTTGGGATGTCCAATCTAAATAGTTTTTGTACCAAATGGCAGCGAAAGACTTGACGCATCTAATGATATCAATAATTTATAAATTGGACAGCTCAACACCGAGATATTTGAGCTCAAAGTTAGATTATCGATGGCAAAGGCAAAGATCAAATCTCCGATAGCCCATAGGCTTGTTAGGCTTACCAATTTGGAGATATCCCGATGCATATAAAGTGGAACGACCGAGCAAAAGCAATGCCCAATAATTCACCTCTTTTAGCAATCCGTCAGTGGTACAACTTGGAAATGAAGGAACTCTAGAAATTGCAACAATTCCTGGATCTTGACAGATCCCAGTCTTGATTCCCAAGTACAATTCTCAAGCTCAAGGTTTGGAGACATTTCTGACACCTATCGTAACTTGAGAAGTTGAAAAATTTAGGAGCTCTAAATTTCTAGGTTTACTCACATTAGCGGTAGCTGACAAAAAGAGAAAATGGTCATGTAAAGTGACCAAGCTGAGCGAACGAGTGAATCGGACATGAGCAACCAGCGAACAATCCTTGTGATGAGTCGACTCTTCCAACACAACCAAACACTTAGCATATTCGTTAAAACGGAAAGAATTGAGAACTAAAGTTAAGGGATTTCAAAACGAAAAGCAAAACGAAACTGTAGCAATTAAAGCTATGGCTCTGGTTTACTTAAGCTACTCAAAGTAGACTTTTGTCCCTAGTTCACATTATATTGATCTTATATTCATATCAGTTCATATTGATCTTATAGGATTGCTAATATGGATGAATTTTTCGTTTTTGCTGTTGCATAGTTAAAGAAGTAACTTACAAAGAGATGAACCACACTGACATCGTGGTGAATCTCTCCAAAACGATCGGTGGCACTAATTATTTTAAAAACATCATCGAGATTTGGGAAACAGAAATAGATCGCAAGCATTATTCCTGAATTTTTGAGGCTTTTTGGAAAATAAATTGAGAATTTACCATTAAGGACGATAAAAATAGTCAAAGCAATGAGGATTTCTTTGGAGAATTCTTTGGTCGAGATTCGGGATTCGGTTTGCATCTGAAAGAAAGAAATTTCGAAAAAAAATCAAGAAAAGTCTTTTTTATAGTATTACCCACTATCCCTGGAGGATTCATTTTTGTATTTTTCAATGGCAAAAGTCTTTCTTGAACTTTAAACAAGACAAAAAGACATTTCAAAAGAAAGTATTGGACTTTAAATGGCAAATTTGTAAATTCCGTAAATTCGTTTTTAAAAATCAAAAAAAACTGTCCTTTTTTGAGTGCACAAGAATTTTGCTGTGCTTAATAACTGGTTTGACTTTTGAAGATTTCAGAAAAAAAGCAGATTTTCAAATATTTTAACCTAACCTAGCAATAATTGGGTAGAAATTTGGCTAATTATTGGCTAGAAATTGATACACTCTTTTTTCCTATCAATGAAAAATTTCCTCAGCGCCGCCAGAACTTTGACGCTTACCTTTTTGGCTAGAATTTGTTCATCTCGACTAATTCGTTTCTTGTGTCAACTTTTGAATATCGTAATCCTACGGCTTTTCGTCAATCTATATAGCTAGACAAAAACCATCTGGACACTCGAAAAAGCGTTTTCCAAAGCTTGCTAGGTTTTGAAGACTATCGTAATCTTGATTTGAGCTTGGTTCAATCTAGCTATCTGATTTAAAAGGATGTGGAATTTGTGGCAAAACTACAGCCAAATTTGGAGCAAAAATTTCCCCCAGGGATTTGGGCATAGTGAAGCCCAAGTTTTGGCCTCAGTCGCTCACCACTCTTTCCCCTTTACGGATTCGAAAAGGAAAGCACTTTATACCAGCCTGGTATCCCAGATGGCAAGCGATTACGCACATAAAGAACACCTCAAGCTCTTTAAGATAGAGATTTTTGCTTTGTAGATTTTCTAAAAGATGTAACAAGATGTAAAAATTGTGTTTTGATGGTAAATGTAATCTCAGGGGATTCGTAAAAAGGCTTGAAGTGGTCGGATAATTGTAGAGTAGAAAACTTTTTACGAGATTTTTCTAGACACTTCCAAATGATGCTTTTCACAATTTCTGGTTTATGTTTGTTTGTTAGATAATGTTCAAAACTTGTGTAACTTTTTATATACTGGAAAATGATAGGAATTTATGATTTTATCAAGGCAATAAATAATGAAATCATGTTTAATGAACCCTAAATGACAGATAAAATTCAAGGACAAGCAGATGGAGTGTTTTCACAGGTGACGGCAAAACAGCCGAGAGTTTCGATCTGCGCTGAGCTAGCCATCCACCCCGTGCCTGCACCATTGCACGTCAAAGTTGCCGTCGATGTCGGTGTACCCGAAATAGCTCCATTTGCATCATGATCCATCTAAAATACGTCAAAAAAAATTCACTTTTACATTTCTCAACTATTTTAAGGACAGAGTTCATCAAGCTGCCTGGATCTTGAAAGTAACAGTAAAAAGTCGTCACTCTGCGCAGAAATTTCATTTTCCACAACCTAGTCGAGCCTAACTCGTATAATATTTTGCAAAAGCAGACTGTCAAACTGATTTCAATTTCTTCTTTTAGAGGTTTTTTGATCTCTGTACGACTTACCGATATCACTGACTCAAAGCCGTCGACAGTTGACGTGCATTTAAAGGTTTTTGTCACGCATTTCCGCGCGTTCACGCCCATTGTAACTGAAAATTTCAAAATTCAATTGATTTTTGCTTTTAAAGCCGAACCCGAAGCAAAAGCTGTTGTTCCCTCTGACGTAGTGTCGATAGTGATTGGTGGATTTGTGGCGTTGCACTTGTTGCAGACTTCAATAATTTTAGATAACTTAGATAACTTAAACAAATAACTTAAGTAAAATCTGATTTTAGCCGTTTTTCCTGCTAGATCCAGCTTTTTTGAGTGAAATTCTACGCAAAACTCACAGCATTTTGCCAGAGGAAGCACCGGATCCGGAGCCAACTGAAGTCCACATTGGGGTTTTTTCGTTCCAAGATTTGTCACCTACCAATAAAAATATTGAATAGTAAATATCGAGCAAACCAAAGGATAACCACTGCAACATTTCGAATTTGGACAAGGTGTCGATTGACAAGCGAAATTTCGAGTAGCTGGACCACTAAACACAATTGGCACTGTTTAAAGGTTATCCGAGATTTGATATGCGGCTCTCCCCGGCTCGCATATACAAAATGACCCCCAGAATGGCTCCGCCCCCATTGCCATTGGCAATCTAACTTTGAGCTCAAATATCTCGGTATTTGGGCAGAATTTAAATATTCTTGGTATCATTAGATGCGTCAACTCTTTCGCTGTCATTTGGTACAAAAACTACTTAAATTGGACAGCCTAACACCAAGATATTTGAGCTCAAAGTTGGATTGCCAATGGAAAAGGGGCGGGGCCATCCTGGGACATCTTATACACGCGCCGCCCCATTTTCCCATTAGCAATCTAACTTTGAGCTCAAATTTCTTGGTGCTGCACTGTCCAATTTAAATATTCTTGGTATCATTGGATGCGTCAAGTCTTTCTCTATCAATTGGTACAAAAACTATTTAACTTGGACAGCCCAGCACCAAGATATTTGAGCTCAAAGTTGGATTGCCAATGGCACAGGAGACAGGTTTGTCCCATAATCCTGTTTAAATGCTAACAATCTGTACTCACGGTTTAGTTCGTACTTTGAGATGAATTCAGTTAAGAAATCATTTGTACAATAACGTTGAATTTTTCTAAATGCAAAATCAAGACCCACGTGCAAGGACATCCATTGGCCGTTGATCGACAGGTTCTTTTTTGAGCAATCGTCCCACAGAGGCCGCATGTGGCCGAGCATTTTGCGCCAGCCACAGCAGTCCACGCTGTCCATAAGCCTAAAAAATTTGAACTTTTTAAAATTTGTTATCAACTACCGCCAGGTGGACAAGAACAATACATCAGTTGTTCTAAAAACAAATGGTTTTTGATCCAAAGCTATGGCAAACTTGTAATCGTGCACGTTGGCGCTTTATAGTCATCAGCTCGTGCCGTCACATTGCCGCATAGATATTTTTTGGTTGTTGTGCTCAAGTACTGAAATGGCACTGATTGGTATTTGACTTTTTGACCTCTAATTTGCCAGATTCTGAATCATTTTACAAAAACGGATAGCAGCATTGGAATCAGTGTAAAATTCTGCGTCCTAAGGTATATGGCTCATGTCATTTGGCCACCTCAGCCTTGTCACCTTCTCTTGTTAGTTTTTTCATTCAGCAAGTCTAACTATTTCCCACCTTTTTGTACGGAGCAACGCAGGGAGTCGCGGTGGCGCATGGAGTCGGTGCACAGGGGATTAAACGCGAATAGACACCGCTGAAAGCAACCTTTTGACATAAGTCATTACATTATAGGTAATTGTAAAAGTTATGCAAATCTCCGACATTGTACTCACGTGCATGGACAACCGAAATTCCACGAGTTACAATTTCGCTTCTGCACTTTGCGCCCACCGAGGCCACACGTTTTCGAGCAAGACGTGTAGTCGACCCAGTTTGACCAGATTCCTAAGATATGGGACGGCTATATTAGCTATGGTTTTGAACAAGTTTGCAATTTATTTGGTTGTTTGGGTGTTTCTCAAAGTTTTCCCTCTAATTTGAATCGGTCAACAAGTTTCAAAACACGTTTTTCGAACTTAAACTCTCTCTGTTTCTGGCACTGTCAACAAATGTGATCATTATAATTGCATTTGCACACCTAGTAAGAGTTCAAAAAATGGAAAAAGACCAAAAAGTTTACTGGTCAGTTAGTAAACGAGTGTTTTAGAATAGCTAATAGCCAATACGCAGCTCTGGAGCCGGATTTGCACAAGTTTTAAAGCAAAATTAGCTCATAGATTCACAGACTCCAGAAATATTGGGTTAGTGAATTGAAAACTGCCGCCTATTGTCATATGTGACAGTTTGAGCAATTTCTTCAAAAGAAACCCATTTTGGTGTCAATGGAAAAGTTGTAGAGAATCAAAAATGAAGCTTATATGCAAATTTTCAGAACGATTCAAAAACTGGTTTTCAAGAAATGCCAAATTTACGAATTTTCACAAGACTTGCATTTTAAGCGAAAATACTAAGTGTATCTTTTTGGAAATTTGGCTATAAGCCTAATTTTTAATTCTCTACAACTTTTCTATTGACACCAAAATGGGTTTCTTTTGAAGAAAGTGCTCAAACTGGGACATCTCCAGTCCTCCATTTTTGAGTCTTACCCTTGTCTCACACACAAACCAAAATCCTACTACGAAAGAGGAATCCGCAAATTTCCTGTAAAATGGGCAGAAGTCGTCAATAATAATAGAAATTATTTCGAATGAATTGATGGTTTTATGTTGAATAAATTTTAGTTCAAAGTCCCGCAGTTTTCAATTCACCAAACCAATAGATTTGAAAGTCAGACTTGCTTATTATCGAGTCATAAAGCAATCACAATGAATAATAGAGAAGCAAGAGCAATGTTCAATCATGCTCATTACCTTGATCAGCATCAAGAAAAGAAACAAAACCGTTTAAAGAGAGAGCTCAAGGTACTCACCTCCAGTCGGACATGTCGTGCAAGCAGGCAAAGCGGCTGAAACTCCATCAAGAACTGAAAATCTTTCCTCTAATAAGAATTTAGTTTCAAATTTACCAAAAACCCCAACGATTAGCAGTGAAGATTTGCGAAGCATTTCCAGGTTTTGGGTTTTGCCAAATGACCGTTTCCCGTGTTGACCTCCGTTTTTCATAGGTGGAAGTTTTACACGATTTCCCTACCACAATAGCAATTATTCTCTGCTTTGTGCAACAAAAAAAAGCTCAAAAAAAGCCCGAGCTCAACAATTCGTTTCGTTTTTCGTTTTACATGATGTTTACCCTCGTAAATCTGCTGCTTAAGCCCTTTTTTGCTAGGCCAAAAAAAACTTTTGTACCCAGCAGCTTTAATTGGAATTTTTGACTATTCAGGGAATTTTTTGGACAATAAATTGAATTGAAAAGTGAAAAAAAATGACGCTGATCACCTAAATTTGATTTCATAAATCTATCAAATTATTGTGAAGCACTGGAAAAAAGCTTTTAAAACCAAAATTCTGTACTTGTGGCGCTGGGAGGCTCAATTTTTTAAAATTTAAATTCCTAAAGCTTATAGGATTAATGAAAATCTAAAGAATATGCTCTTTTTTTGCGAATAAACACATGATAAAGGAAATTTCAACACTCAAAAACAATTCCTGTTGTGGAAAATGAATTGATTCGATTGATTGTTGCTTAAAAAAAAACATTTACTCATTAATTTCATCTACTTCCGCAATTCTAGAATTCTGGAATTCCAGGCTTTTTCAATTTGAAATTCGAATTTAAAACCAAAATGATATCTGAATCTGAAGCACGCAAAACTTTCAACTCTCTAATTCTTTTGAACTCTTTGAACTTTGAACTTTGAATTTGATTGGCCAAATCAAAAAGGATCAATTTGATGAAAGTGAACAAAACGATGAGAAAAATCCTTTCCCACAAACGACTTTTCCCAAAATATTTGATCAACTTTTAGACACCAGAAAACTCAGCCGGATTTAAATTTAGCCTTAGTTTTTCGAAATTCGAAGTCTTCGAATTCGAATTCGAAATTCGAAAGCCTCCCAGCGCCACAAGTACAGAATTTTGGTTTTAAAAGCTTTTTTCCAGTGCTTCACAATAATTTGATAGATTTATGAAATCAAATTTAGGAGATCAGCTTCATTTTTTTTCACTTTTCAATTCAATTTATTGTCCAAAATTCACTAAATAGTCAAAAAACCCAAAATTTTCAAAAAAATGACGCTTTTAAAATCGTACTGAATATGGGGATTCAGCAAAAGGTAACTTTACTTCAGTTGAACACAATCCACAATCTGGCCAAAAACTTTGCATTACCACTTGAAAAGAAATAACGATCTTTCCAGGCTTTACTGAGAAATTGGCAAAAGCAAAACTTTTCCCGAATCCAAAGTTTACCGTCTTTTTTATTTCTATGGCTCATTATCGTTGGCCGAGATTTTTTGCGAAGCTTTTTGTCCAGTTGCTCTTGATGGACTCGATCTTTTCACCAAGAAAGAAAAGTTTAAGCGAATTTCACAAGAAAATTCTCGCAGCCAGTTTTCCAGAACCGCAAATTCACCTATTTAGGCTTTGTTCGGATCGTCTTTTTGGATATTTCAAAGCGCTTCAGCTCTGAACATTTCAACTATACTTGCTCGTATTGTGGGCGAGTTTGTGGAAAATTTGCACACAGTGCTTTATCCCGGAGTTGGAACTCGCTTGCATTCGAAGCTCAAGTATATACGGATGGCCTAGCACACGATGGAATTGCTAAGACGCTTGTCAAGATTGTGCAGTCGTACAGTCGTACAGTCATACAGTCGAAGTACAGTCGAAGAACTAAAGAAATTAAAAAAGAACTCATTGTGGTAAATGATCTTGAAAGGCTTCGTCGACTTTACTATCATCGGTGAGTTTTTTTTAGCTTTGAGAATTCGTGAGCCTTTTTATTGGCTCTCTTTACAATCATTTTTGCTGTTTTGTCATGATCACACTCTAATTTATATATTTTAGGTTCTACGATTACGATTTGACAGACATAAAATGGTTAAAAATTTCCTCTCTTGGTGAAACGCATGAAAGAACAACTGAATTGGCTTTGACGAACGCACAAATTCTTTCAGCACAATGATAAGAAAATGCGGTCATATGTTGTTCTTGTTGTCGTCGAATCACCAGCTTTATTTAGCATCAGAAAGTTTCAATCATCTGGTAAGCAGAAAATTTGATTTCCAATCCTCATTCGCGAGAATTTATTTAAAGCCATCCACAAGTTGATTGGTTAATTATTCATTTATAAACGGAAATTTCAAAAATGCGGACAAGACTCCGGCCAGACCAATAGCTAATAGGATTTGTAGCAGCTTGAAAGACTGGCTTGTACTGGCTCGTGGGCGATTTTATCCCTGACAATGCCCGAGCCAAGCACCCACACCGGCAAACTCTCATCATAACTGTAAAATCTCACTTTTCTTTGTCACTGTACGTGTACACGAAAAGGTCAGCTTTTTGACTCGAACATTGGTTTGGGTTGTGTTGTGTTCAAATGTGTTGAATGTGTTCTTATCTTTTTCTGCAAGCTCAACCGTTCCCCATTTTTGACCAAAGATCTGGCTCGGTTTCCCAAGAACAAATGTCTCCCTCGGTTACCAAAAAGCATTCATAAAATGTTTTTCGGCTTCGAAGAGCAGCAAGCAGAGTCTTGGCAAAGAAATTTCTTCCATTAAAGAATTTTTTCGTCGTCCACAGAGCACAGGGACCAAAAAGTCGGTTTCTTTTGTGTTTGAAAGCAATGAAACACTCAAGAATCATGAAAATTTCATTGAGTTCAGCGAAACGGAAAGGGAAAACGACGATTTTAGCTCACTTTTACCGTATTGGCACGTTTTTGCTTTAGTTCAGACACAATGATTAAATTTACTTGGACTATCGCAGTTTTTCTAACGTTTACCTTGCTTGATGTTGGACGAGCTGGGGTGGGTAATTAAACCAGTAACTAAGATACGGTTTTGTCAACAACCGAGACTTTCTTTAGCTCAGCCAGAATCCAACGTACAGACCGGTTGGTTGTCCAAACTATGGGCTTTGCTTAAACAACAATTACGAACCGGGACTTTCCTATTATCAATGCATTGAGGGATCGTGCGTGGTGAGTAGGCATACTTTCGATTAACTAAATTTCTAGAAATCTACAGCTACAGCTTTATTGATCTACAAACGGTTTTTCAGTGCAACGACGGAACATCGAGCTCATTGGCGCTCGAAGAAGCAGCCGCGAATGCTCCAGCGAGTTCCACTGATCCCACGAATTACGGATACTGTGCGATAGGTGATTTAACGCCGATGAAATCTTACAAGGGAAAGGCAACAGTAGGATGTGATCAAATGAGATAATTCATAGGCCATTTGACGCAGAATTTCACGCTCATTCCGAATCTGTTTTCTGTTCTTGCAAAAATGGCTTTCTATAAAAGGTTATATGTGTTTTAAGTTTTCGAGTGAAAATGAGAAAATTTGAAACTGAATCGGGGTGTCGTTAGAAGGGTTCCACGGGTCTCAAACGTGACTTGGTGGTGTCGTGGATAAAACGTTTTGCGTATAAAACGAACGCTCCACTTCTCTGCGCGAGTTCGATCCCTTTTCGGCAATCTTTCGATTTCGATTCCTTGTTTTGCGTTTTTCACTGTTCCCCGCGTACACACACAACTCCGTTTACTAACTCTCTGACTGGAATAGTACATCAAAATGATTTAATTTGATCTTTGACTCAAGCCATTCCCTAACTTCCTAATCATATGCATTTTCAGTAAAAAACAACTGCGTACCCGATCCATGCCCATTGAACTCGAATTGCACGAATCGCATCGACAATTATGTTTGCACTTGCTGGGAAAATTTCACCGGGCCCGGATGTAACATCAGTGAGGAAAATTGGGTTTTTTCATAAAAATAACATTTTAGCTATTGAAACCGATTACTGTGCAAGTGCTCCATGTCAGGTGAGAATCGCAAGCTTAAAACTTGTGAGGATCCGACATTTTCAGAATGGCGGAACTTGTGTGAACAACGGGGATGGAACGTACAATTGCACGTGCGCCACGAATTTTATCGGTGAATTGTGTCAATGTGAGTCGTGGAGATCAGTTATGTGATGACGCTTTAGATTTTGAAAGAAAAGAATTGAGTTAAGATTATATTTAGCTAGGATGAATTTGACATTTAAATGTACAGTACTGGACAATGAAATATCGTATTTGAAAAGTGATCGTCACTTTCGCGCGTCTGTAACTCCCGTGTCTTTGAGTTTAAACTATTAGTGTTATACATTTTCTGAAAGCTCTTTTCAAGGGCTACACAATGGTAATATTAATATTTAGAAATACGGTAAAGACAAGGGAGTTATAGAGGCGCGAAAGTGACGATCTTTTTTCAAATATGATATTTCATTGTCCAGTAGTGTATCTACTTTAGATACGAACACATGCGCTGTGGCGAATCCGTGCGAAAATAATGGCGTTTGCTCGATGCTTTTTTCCGGTGAAGCATAGTTTGTTAACGAAATCATCAATAAATCGTATCACTTTAGTTACTGTGACTGTCCGAATGGGTGGCAAGGGATACAATGCGCGATTCAGACGCTGACACGTAAGTTCATGAATGACTTTGACTGATTTTGATAAGTTCCCGTAACCTTTCCTAATGGCTTAATGTTTATCACATCAAGTTGGGATACTAGGGCAACACTTTTAAAGATACTCAGCTTTCTTTTACTTTCTTTTGCTTTCTTTTACTTTCTTTTGCTTTCTTTTACTTTCTTTTGCTTTCTTTTGCACTATTAATCAGTAACATACTCGGAAAAAACTTTTTAACCGTTTAGTTTACTTCAAAGCCATCACCAGGATCTAGAGTTATCTATTTCCCTTATTTTAGCTGCTGATATCACCCTTGGCTGCTATTCTTATTCAAGTTCTCACTCAACAAATTCCTTGACCGGTTACAATTGCACCGTCACTACCTCAAGCTATCCATCAGTCGATTTGTAAGTGATTCGATCAAAAAAAGGAGAATCAAGCCAATTTAGATGCCGCCAGAATTTCCAAGCCGCTGTCGTCAAGGATTCAAATGAGCAATACTATTGTTAGTCTTACGATGCCAAATTTTGAGCGTACAACTTCTAGGTGTCATGGGATCCACGTGTGCTGTCTGTGAGACGAATCCGTACGACGGTCAATCGACGTCAAGCAATCCCTGTTGTGGTCAGCAATGTTTTGTCGAAGCGAAGCATATGAGCATGAGTTACACGGGGTAAGTTGAGGAATGAGATCATGCCTCTTAGTCTAATGGCTATAATGTCTGTTACAGTTGACTACAATAGACGTGACACAGTCCGGCTCAGTTAAATCCAGTCCAGTCCGGTGAACTGGGCCGAAAAGTGGATTTTCAGCTTGGATTTGATTGCCAGGACTGAGGACTTGATGGACTAAAGCCAATTTCAGTCCATAGATTGACTGGATTGAGTTGAGAAATTGATTGGCTAAACCAATGTCTAATTGATTTCCTATCCTTTAGATGGAATGAGACATGTGGCGCCTCTGCAACCGGTGGCTGCACGGCCTCCCCGCGAATGATTTGCTATCAATATCAAGACAATAGTTGAGTTGAATATTCATTTACCTTAAAAATTCTTTTTCCAGTTGATCCACTCGTTTGCAATTCGTCAATCTGCTCGAATGGTGGGATTTGCGTGGAACGACCGGGGAATGCAACCACTTGTACTTGTCCAAGGGAATGGGGAGGAGCTCTGTGCAGAATTCGTTCGTTCCTAATCTAATAATTTAATTGTAAGCTATGTAAAATATAGCTAGCTATTTATCTGAATAAATCATTTCAGCGCAAAGCCCATGCTCAAGCAACCCTTGCCAAAATGGAGCCGCTTGTCAGAACTCGACCGAGGGCTGGTCATACACTTGCACCTGTCCGGTTGGATATACTGGACCAACGTGTTCAAGTAAGTCTTGTTGTTTAGCTAAAACAATATTACCTTTACACAACGACTTTTAGCGAAAATCCCTTGCATACCGAATCCTTGCGCATTCGGCGGTTTGTGCACGAATTCGGCCGATTTGAAGAGCTACACTTGCGATTGTTTGAGTCTCTACATGGGACCAACTTGCACAAGTTAGCTCAACATCTTAGCAAACACTTCAGACACCCAAAAAAAAATTGATCTTTAGTTCCAAACGTTTGCTACTCAAATCCCTGTATAAATGGAAACTGCTCAGTGGTGCAAAATGGTTTCAGCTCGACGTGGACGTGTGCCTGTGATCCAGGATGGGCAAATACCACGTGTAACCAGAGTGAGTCAAACGAATTTGTATTCTTATTTGCAGTAATCAAAGTTTTTAAAAATCTCGATTAAAAGGAACTAACTAAACTAAGCCTAAGCCTCATATTTTATTTATAAAAAAGTTTTTTAAACCCAACTATTCTTTTAGTGATCGACTTCTGCGCGAGCACTCCGTGTTTCTATCAAGGAACATGTTCAAATGTAAGCAAATTGAAAAAAATTTGGCAAAATTACTATTACTATGTACAAAATTACTACCCAAACCCTGTACAGGGTTGAGCAAAATTACCCGGACAACTTTTTGGAAAAGTAGTTTTCGTCCGCTTATTTTATTTCAAAGTGTCAAGTGTTATATAGGGAATTGTAGCCCTTACTCTTGGCTGCATTTATCTATTAAAAGTTTCTCGATTGAGGATATACAGGTCATTTAACAAGTCCTTGAATGATAGTCGATCACTATCCGGCGCGTTGCCATTTTTGACGTTTTTCTACATAAAAAATTGTTCGAAAAAGTTATTGTCAGTATTTATTTTATGCAAAAATATCATTTAACCCTATTTATAATATGAAAGATAACTTTCAACTATTTTGGCTAACTCAAAATATAAACAAAAACAAGCAGGTTCTTTGAACTAGCTTCTTTGAAGATACAGGGAAAAAAGTGAAATTTGATCATTTTTCGATATTTAGTTCAAATGAGTATCTTCGTTATATTAGCTGTTATAACGCTATGAAATTGTTGGAAATAATTTTTTAAACAAAATGCACACATAGTTTACTGGATAAAGTCCTTTTTTATGTAGAAAATCGTCAAAAATGGCAACGCGCCAGATAGGGATCAACTAGTGCTGATTG